>SJYT01066947.1:0-39476 GCA_006410635.1 Cephalophus harveyi | reverse complement strand
CTTTAGCATCATTCCTTCCAAAGAAATCCCAGGGTTGATCTCCTTCAGAATGGACTGGTTGGATCTCCTTGCAGTCCAAGGGACTCTCAAGAGTCTTCTCCAACACCACAGTTCAAAAGCATCAATTCTTCGGCAATCAGCCTTCTTCACAGTGTGCTTAAGAAAGAATAAAAATGTCAGTGATTTGAAGTAATTATGGGGAGATAAATAGAAATTCTTCATGAAAAAGTTACTATCTCTATCTCTATTGAAAAATGTAAGCCTGCCAGTTTCCAGTAACAATTACACTGCAGTGCACTAAACTTGACTCCAGAGAACTAACCTCTAGATTCAGGTGGAGTAAGCAGGTATCTGTAAGACGCCATCTGAGGGGGAATCAGAGGTTTCAATTCTCCAAATACTTTGCCAATTTGTGACAGAAAATTTTCTCAAAATTTTTACTGATAAAACTCTCTTTGCCAGTAAAGCATTAATTCCATATGTCATCAATAAAATACTATAATATGAAAGGAGAAAATTAAGATATTAACTTACTATTACAATTTGCTGTTTTATTGCCTACCAAAACCTGGGACTAGGGTAAGTGGAACTTAGAGGCGAGACATATTGGATCAGTAGAAATATCTTTTTGGCAGTCAGTTGTACTGTTAATTATCCATTTCTTCCTAACAAAGTAACTCCAAAATACAGTGATTTATCATTTCTCGCAATTCTATTTGTCGGCTGGGCTCTGCTGGGCTCCCCTGGGCTGACTTACGTTGTTGTGTTCAGTTGGTGAGTTAGCTGAGGCTGGGCTTCTTCACAAACCTTGAAGTGTTCAGATCCGAGAGAATGAAGACAGCGGTTGCAAGGTCTCTTAAGGCTCATGATCAGGAACTTAAAAATGTCACTTCCTCCACATTTTTTCCACCACAAGACCAGCTCAATTTTAAGAGAAGGGAGAAACAGACTCCATCTCTGAATGGGACGAGCTACAGAGCCACTTTGCAAGGGAATGTACACAACATTTTAGCCATCAAACAATGTATCAGAGTCCACTTCTGATTACACAAATTATTCTTTAGCATGCCAAACCTGCTTACTCACAACCAAGGATTCCAAATGCTCACCCCTATTGTAGCATTAGTCCAGGATCTCACAACTAGTCTCTGGTTTGGTTTGGGTGAGTTTCTCAGGTTCGGTTCCTCAGGTCAGCTCCTTTTGATAAGAGCTGGGAACCAGAAACAAGATTGTCTTCCAGTCTCACATTCATTATACAATGGTAAGAGAGGGGCAGAATAGACCATAATAGACACTCCAGTTCAAAAATTAAGAATGGAGCCATAGGCATATTCAACACCTAGATCTTGCTTTCTAATTCCATTAAGCAGTAGAAGGAACCACAGCTCCTTGGAAAATGACTGGTTCTAAGCCATTAAAAAAACAAAGAAACTTTAATTTGAGGGTCAAAGTGCCCTAGTTTGTCTTCAATATACCTGGCCAGTACACCTCAAAACTGTCAAGGTTGTGAAATAAAAAACTAAGATACCTTCATACCAGAGGAAACTGTAAGTTGTAATGACTGGATGCACCATGATTATCTTGCAACATATCCTGAAACAGAACATTAGGACGGTGGGGGAAATAGTAAAATCAAAATACACTGTAGAGCTTCATTATTAGTAATGTAACTACTATATTGAAAGTGAAAGTGGAGAAAGTCAAAGTCACTCAGTCGTGTCCAACTGTTTGCGACCCCACAGACTATATATTCCATGGGATTCTCCAGGCCAGAATACTGGAGTGGGTAGCCTTTCCCTTCTCCAGGGGATCTTCCCAACCCAGGGATGGAACCCAGGTCTCCTGCATTGAAGGTGGATTCTTTACCAGCTAAGTCACCAAGAAGTACAACTACTATATTACTATATTGTAAATGCAATATTCTTTCCTTAGTTGTGACAAATGCTTCATGGTTATACAAACCATTAATGGTTTGGGAGAGCGGATGAGGGGTATATGAGGATTCTCTGTATTATTCTTCCAGCTTTCCAATAAATATATAAAAGTACTCTAAAATTAAAAGAACTATATATTTAAGAAAAAGAGACTGAATGGGACACATATATCAGTTACGATTTTCTAGTAATTTTGAAAGACAATTGGGTGCATATCACCAGCTTTCCCTTCTCTGGGGCCAAAGCAGATTCCCTAATTAGGTTCAAGTTCTGCAGCCTGGGTTGCTGTTCAGTTGCCCAGTCTGTCTGCCTCTTTGTGACCAATGGACTGCACATGCCAGGATTCCCTTCCTTCACAATCTCCTGGAGTTTGCTCAAACTCATGTCCATTGAGTCAGTGATGCCATCCAACCATCTCATCCTCTGTTGTCCCCTTCTCCTCCTGCTTTCTATTTTTCCCAGCATCAGGGTCTTTTCCAAGGAGTCAACTCTTTGCATCAAGTGGCCAAAATATTGGAGCCTGGGAGTAATTCTCAAATACTTTGTTCTTGGATCTTGACTTTGCTTTTGCTAAGAAGTCTTCTGTTTTTATAGCAATAACTGGTTTTCAGCTGACCAGCTGCCTCAGCCTGCTCTCCATTTCATAGAAAGTTAAAATCCTTTTGGTCCAAGGAGTAGTGTTTGCATCCGTATCATTCTCTTCAAATTATTATGAATCTTATTGGGGTTGATGCCATGCACCAAAAGTGATACACGTAATTCTTTTCAGAAAAGATCTCTACCTACTTTGAACACATAAAACTGTTAATTTTTAGAAACCTTTTTGACTGATTGGGGGTGTTGACTAAAAAATATAGTCGCAACCTGGAAGTACAGAGTGTTTTATTTGGTGGAAATGTTTAGGACTTCAGTCCTGGGAGGCATCTCAGGTAGCTCTGAGAAAGTACTCCAAGGAGGCAGGGCAAGGAGTCAGGACAGACAGAAGTTTGTAACAAAAGAGGAGGCAGGCAGTCTGAGCATCAGAGTTTATGTTAATGAAGGAAAACCAGATATATCATGGAATTTAGCGGCTCTTCTAGGTACGGGAAGATGCAAGCATCTGGGCTCACTGAAATCATTTCTTTTATAAGCATCCCAGCTCTCTGGGGCCAGCATCTCGTTTTTCCATGTCTCACGTCCCCTGGAGCTCCCAGCACTCACTGGGGTGGGGGAGGGGGAGGTATCAGAACGCTGCTGAATGGCAGGCACTGGTTTCCCTCTGGGTGCCCTTCATGCTCGGAAGTTTACATCTGGAGGCCCCAAAATTGAAATGGCTGGTGGCTGTGACATTCTTGGTTACTGACATGACAGGAGATATTCCACTTTCACAGGGGTCAACTAGCCACCATCTTAAGTCTTTCTGAGATCTTAACAAAGGATTTTGTAACATATTTAAATAGATTATTGTCTTAAGATCATCTCTTACCTTGAGAATCTTCTACAGCATGGCAATGGGAATTAGTTTCATATTTCAACCAAAAAAGTTTTTCCTATATTTCCTTTATATTCTGTTTTCAAACTGAAACTTTGTTGCTAAGCTCAACTCTCTCTGTCCTTAAGAGAAAGACACCACCGAAGGGCCACTGGGATAATTTTATAGTTAATCTAAGGTGTGGGTGTAGGTGCTTCAAAACAGAATGTGCATCCCTATGTCAAAGTTTCTGAATGGATAACTAGTCTTGGTGCACTGGGAATGCATCAGCAAAGTTTTTATCACTGTTTGGGGACTAATAGAACATAGAGGCTACTTGACCCCAATGATTAATAAACAATATATATTAACTGCAAAGCCCTTGATGACAGAGAGTGATTTACTCATACTATAGTCTTGGGTAGAGTCAGTGAAAAGACAGGAGAAACTGTAAGGACCCAAGATGGCATCGTTTATGCTAACAGCCATACATGGCCTGTTTCATGAACTTACTAGCAAAATTCTTTGGTTAGGATATTCATATTGCATCCTCTTTCTTTCCAAGAGTAGGGGTAGAAAGTCAAATTAAGGAGAAGCAAATTGAAAAAAAAGGAAAAAACTTATTCAAGCCACTGTTTTAAAAACAATATAACATGTTCCGAGGTTATTCTCTTCTTCATCTCGAGAATATTGAAGATAAAGAAGAGACAAAATCAATATTGAAAGTGATAAAGCGATAAACTGAGGATGTAAAGAACTAAATATATTTCTAGGTTATAAGGTACACCAGATTGATTCATCTTATAGGAGTGTTGGAATGTGAAGCTATTGAAGAATACCCTCTGAACTGAGAAGAAAATTTGAGGCCAAAAAAAAAAAAATCAGGCAGCTCTATAAAATGCAATTATAAAGATTATTGTGGGCAATTTAAATGTGGGCAGGATTGGGTTGATGATGGTCCATAGGCGCTTACAGCTGCACTCTGTGCTGAAAGGGATACAGGAGGATTTAAAGGGGTCAAAGCTAAGAGTAGAGTCTGACCATTAGGGAGAAACACATCTGTACCTGCCAGGGATCTCATGGCCACTATCTGCATCAGCAAAAGGCATTCTTCCAGTTTTCATATCAGATGAAGGCAGGGTAAAGGTTGAAGGAAACATAGATCTTGGACACATTTCTTATGAGGCTGAGACTCAGTCATCTAGAAAGGGGTGGGGCCTAAGATGGAGCTGACAAAATGGAGACAGTGAGGGTAAGCCGTATAAAAGACTGTCTAACATGTTTAGGGGTAAAATATAAGTGATCAGTTTTTGTTTGCCTCCTTCAAAGTATTACAGTAGTTTAAAGCCTAAAGCAACTCTATGATATAGAAGGTTTTCCTCAAAGTTCTTCTTCTTAAACTCTGGTTAAGATAACCAAGGATATGAACATTCTTCTTTGAAAATTCCAGGAATATCCACATTTTCTTTTCTGTATTTATCTTTATGTGTATCTATTTATTCTAAGGGAAAATAGGTGGATTCATACACAATTTGCTTTAATTTGTGCCTTTTCCCCTTTAGTGTAGTTAGTTTATGCTTGGGGATACTTTCTTAAAGTTAAGAAGTTACAGAGTTTAAAATCATTAGTTTTCAAACCACAATGACATTCAGAGATAAAAGTTTTAGACTATCATAGAAGATATGATATATTTAAGAATCTCTTCTCATTTTCATATAGATATAAAAATGAGATTGTAAGAAAAATATGACATGATATTACAAATCTTCCCTCATAGCTCAGTTGGTAAAGAATCTGCCTGCAGTGTAGGAGACCAGGGTTCTATTCTTGAGTCGGGAAAGTCCCCTGGAGAAGGGAATGGCAACCCACTCCAGTATTTTTGCCCGAAGAATCCCATGGACAGAGGAGCCTGGCAGGCTACAGTCCATGGGGTCACAAGAGTCAGACATGCCTTAACGGCTAAACCACCAACCACCAAAGGTTTTGTGAAAACTTTTTATATAATTTTTCCCCTATCATATAAAGTGCTCAGATCCAGTAATATGGAAAATGCTATGTCACCAAATATTTAGAAGCCAATATGCAAGTGGCCTCTATTTCTTAAAATTTCCCCAATATCCCAAAGGTCAATGACTATTCAAGATCACTGCAGATGGTGACTGCAGCCATGAAATTAAAAGATGCTCGCTCTTTGGAAGAAAAGCTATGACAAACCTAGACAGCATATTAAAAAGCAGAGACATTGCTTTGCCAGCAAAGGTCCATATAGTCAAAGCTCTGGTTTTTCCAGTAGTCATGTATGGATGTGAGAGTTAGACTATAAAGAAAACTGAGTGCTGAAGAACTGTTGCTCTTGAGCTGTGGTGTTGGTGAAGATTCTTGAATGTCCCTTGGACTGCAAGGAAATCAAACCAGTCAATCTTAAAGGAAATCAGTTCTGAATATTCATTAGAAGGACTGATGCTGAAGCTGAAGTTCCAATACTTTGGCCATCTGATGTGAAGAACTGACTGGAAAAGACCTTGATTCTGGGAAAGACTTAAGGCAGGAAGAGAAGGGAACAACAGAGGATGAGTTGGTAGGATGGCATCACTGACTTGATGGACCTGAGTTTGAGCAAACTCCGGGAGTTGGTGATGGACAGGGAAGCCTTTTGCCCATGGGGTCATAAAGAGTTGGACAAGACTGAATGACTGGACTGAACTGAATGACTATGAAGAGACAGCAACATAAGGACACGACCTAAAATCACAAAGGGATGATGTGTGAGAAGCGATAGTAGTGTTCACACTGTATAGGGTTTTGCTTTTGGCAGAGGAAACTGTCCCAGTCAACTTGGGCTACCATAAATAAAGCACCACTGTTGGGGTAGCTTAGACGATAGGCATTTGTTTCTCAGAGTTGTGGAGACTGAAGTTTGAAGTCAAAGTGACAGAGGATCAGTATCAGGTGAGAGCTCTCTCCTTGGGTATGTTAAAAAAAAAAAAAAGCTCAGTGTGAGAGTTGAGAGTAGTTTTATCTGGGGCAAAATCAGGGATGTAGCCTGGGAAATAGCAACTCAAACAGCTCTCAGAGACTGCTCAGGGAGATGAAGAGAGGAGCGAGGACACAGGGGAATTTTGTAGCAAAGGGGAGGTAGTCAGGAATGTCATAAGATTATTGTCAAAGAAAACCAGCCATCTCAAGTTAAGAAATTTAGTGCTTTTCTGTATATGGGAAGGTGCAAGAGTCTGGGCCCACTGAAATCTTTTTTCTATATGTTCATCTCAGCTATCTGGGGCCGTATCTTTATTATCACATCCTGAGTTTCCTCAGGATTCACAGTAGGGGGTGACATCAGCTATTCCTTTTCTCCCTGCCTTCCTCAGAGTTCACCAGCTCATGTAGGAGGGCTGCAAACTTTGACGACTGTGGCCTCCTTTGTCTACGGTTAATGGCAGGAAATGTTCCATTTTTCAGATTTTTGGTATCTGCCTTCTTGCTGTGTCCTCACAGGGCCTTTTCTTGGTGCCTTCCATTGGAGAGAGAGAGGAAGCAAGCCCCATGAGGTCTCTTTTTATAAAGGCACAAATTCCATCCTGAGGTCTCCACTCTAATGAGGGATCCACATCTAAGCTTAATTTGAGGGCAAGAGGAGAAGGGGGAGACACAGGATGAGGCGGTTGGATGGCATCATTGAGTCTGAGCAAACTCCAGCAGATGGGGAAGGATAGAGAAGCCTGGCGCGCTGCAGTCCACAGGGTTGCAGCGAGTCAAACACAACTGAGGGGCTGAACAATAACAACAAGGCTTAATTAACTCCTAAACACCTTACCGTCAAATATCATCACGTTGGAAGTTAGAGCTTCAATATATGAATCAAAGGGTAGGGGGGCCCCAATTCAACCCACAGCAGAAACTTCATTGCCATCTCTTTTAAAAACAATCCATCTATCTTTATTAGCTTAAGTTAGAAGTCTCAGTAAAATACAGCAATGATTCCTTTCAAATTCTAACCAAAGCTCCATCTAACAAACTACTATCGTTCAAGCAGCTTTAACTCATGCTGAGGTGTTAAAACAGAGTGAGAGCTTTATTCCCTGGGCTGGTATATAGCAGGAGCTATATATATGGTGGAAGCATGTGTCTTGCCTTTTCCTTTCTTGATCTACTTTACTCCAAGTTGCTGAAAAGCTACTAAGCTGAATATAGATGATGAACCCTTGAGAGAAGCAGCGCTAAAGAGACACCGAAAAGGATTGTGTATTGGTCAAAATTGTGAAAGATCCTTTTAAAAAACACAAACAATTGTAAATATCTATACCAAACTGATGTTATGAATCTGTGAGTTTGTCAAAAGAGCATATAATGGATAAGACCATGATCTGAAGTCCTACAGAATTGGTTGGCTTTGAATTTTACTATAGGCATTTATTCGCTGTGTGACCAAGAGCACATTGTCCTCTGTAAGCTCACAGGAAGATCATTCATTAAATGAGAGAATTGATGCAAGGCATTTAGAACATTGTTTCATCTAATGAATGGTTATTAAGCACACCAGTCATGGGCCAAGTTCCTTGTTATGTGTTGGGTATTGACTGGGGACTGAAAAGGAGCTGGAACCTGACCTTTATTATAGTAAAGAAGAGACACAAATAAGCAGACACTTGAAAATACCTTGAGGAACTAAACAAGTTATCATCAAGGTAGAGAAGAACACAGCTTGGAAGGAGGAGGAGAGGGGAGCAATTGACTGAGACAGTTGTGAACCTAACACTTCTCAGAAGAGATGATTTTAAAGTGAAAATTTATGGAGAAGCAGGAGATACCAAAAAAAAAAAAAGGTCTAGGGTGGGGGAAGCTGACTCTAAAACAGGAAAACTCAGCAGCATGAAAGAGCACAAGTGTTAAAATGCTGAAAGGACAATAACATGGCTTGAGGGCGATAGTGTGGGGGTGAGAACAGAACTTGGCTTGAAGAAAGTATTTTCAAATGCTTTTAGCTTTTATTCCTGACAATTTTATGAGAAAGAAACGAGATAATGCATGAAAACCATCTAGTATAGTGCTTGAAACATAACGGGTGCTCAATCAACAGAATTAATTGTAGCTGTTATTTTTAGCACTCCTAGCAGCTTTGCTATTTTCTGAAAACAGGTTTTCTTGATTTTGGTCATAGGCAGAAGTGAGCAGTGGCTAGAGGCAAGGTCTTAGTTCCCAGACCGGAAGTCCTGACAACTGGCCCACAGAGACCAGCTGTGAGGGCCAGAGCCCCTCATTTATGCCTGCTTTGTCAAGAAAGAATTCAGGTGAGGAGGCAGAAGGTAAAGAGAAAGGTAAAGATTATTGAAAAAGAAAAGTACATGCGGAAAGATGCATGGAACTCAAAGAGAGAATGGCACCATTGGAAAGTTTAAATCCTTTAAAAGTGTTAGGTAGTTAGAATAAGAAAAAGGAGTCCAGAATGGCGGTGGCTAAAAGACAAGGAAGGGAAAAGCCCATGAAAATAGAACAAAGGAAGGTCTGAGGACTGGAATGAGGACCTCAGGTAAAACAAACAGCGCTCCTGGCTAGCCCAAATTACAGAGGGCAGACCCGGGGGAGGAGGAAAAACATATAAAAAGAAGAGCAAAATCGGGCCAGGGGCTTCTTCTCTTTGTGTCTTTTGGGTCAGCATGCCCTCATGCCTCAAGGGTGTATGTTCCTTTACTTTCTAAATAAAAGTGAGCTCTAACACGGGGCTGTAACACTGGTCCCCCCGAGGGCTGTACCACTGGCCCAGCCATGGCTTCAAATTTTTGTCACCATGAGACAGAACCGAAAAAACTACCCACTGCTCTGACGAAAAGGATTAGTCTTCCGGGTCACTGTCTTCTTTCTGACCAATCACTGTTCTGACTCCCGTGGCTGATTTGCCTCTGGACCCTCCCCAGGTTGTGTGCACCCCTCAGTTAAGATGAATCTCACTGTGGAGACTTATGGCTGCTGCTGCTGCTAAGTTGCTTCAGTCGTGTCTGACTCTGTGCGACCCCATAGACGGCAGCCCACCAAGCTCCCCCGTCCCTGGGATTCTCCAGGGAAGAACACTGGAGTGGGTTGCCATTTCCTTCTCCAGTGCATGAAAGTGAAAAGTGAAAGTGAAGTCATTCAGTCGTGTCCAACCCTCAGCGACCCCATGGACTGCAGCCTACCAGGCTCCTCCGTCCATGGGATTTTCCATGCAAGAGTACTGGAGTGGGGTGCCATTGCCTTCTCCGGGAGACATATGGCAGGGGATAGTAAGACTTATATGTCTGGCATCCCCTGCCTTTTTGACCCCATGAAGGATTTTGTGCATGCATAATGTCTTCTTTTTTAGAAAAGGCAGAGGAACCAGTGATCAAATTGCCAACATCCGCTGGATCATGGAAAAAGCAAGAGAGTTCCAGAAAAACATCTATTTCTGCTTTATTGACTAAGCCAAAGCCTTTGACTGTGTGGATGCAGGAGGAGAAGGGGATGACAGAGGATGAGATGGCTGGATGGCATCACCGACTCAGTGGACATGAGTTTGAGTGAACTCCGGGAGTTGGTGATGGACAGGGAGGCCCAGCGTGCTGCGATTCATGGGGTCGCAAAGAGTCAGACACGACTCAGTGACTGAACTGAACTGAACTGAAGTGTCTGCTTTGCTTTGAACATGGGGAGTGTGTGACTTCTTGATCTTTCAACAGGGTTTAGTCCCACTCTGTCCTTGCCATAAAAATGCCCAATGTCTGGTTATTTACCCCATTACTGTTGCTGGTTTTTATATCAGAGTGGGTTTGCTTGGAGAATCTCCATGGACAGAGGAGCCTGGCGGGCTACAGTCCATGAGGTCTCCAAGAACTGGACATGACTGAGCGACTAAGCCAAGCACAGATCTCAAAATAGAGGCAGGAGTTCAGAGCTAAATCTGAAGTCCTGGAGTCCTTTGTCTCCTGCCTCAGGAAATGCAAACAGAGGGCTGGTGATAAATGTCTTGCCTGGAGCTCATCTTCTCACCCCAGGAGATTGAACAGGAGGCCAGTTGAAAGAACCCAGCCTGGAGCCCATCTATCTCCTGCCTCAGTCTCCCCTTGAATGTCTCCTTTTGATAATGCTCTTATCTGTCTGTCTTTCTGTCAGTCTCCATGGCTCTCCCTCTTGCTTTTCGTGCTTACCTTCAGAGTATCTATATTAAGCTATCATACTCTCCAGACATTCTACTAATAGTTGGTAGTCTCTTTGGAATATTTGTTTCTCGAAAACATTTACACTTTTACTTTAACCAGAGTTTTGCTTTATTTATTTATTAAAACCTATTTTTAAAGAGAAAGGACTAATCAAAAATTTTAAAATCGAGTTAGTTTGATAAGATACCCTATATTTGGTACTGAGAGGAATGATCATAACTCTGATTATTTGGCAAAATTAGGAGCCTTGGTCTTGTGAGTGGGATTTGGGAACGCCCCCAAATTTGTCCCTCTTCAAGCGCAGGGAGGCCTGCTCCTCTCTGCAAACTGTCATGAATGATTGATTTGAGATTCTGGATTCTTCAGAGCTTCTTCCAAATGAACAAAAGACAGTCATGCTTGGAGTCTTGATGGCATTTAGTCAGCCCTTTAATGTGATTCTAATGGTTTGTGTGTGTGTGTGAAAATTAACAGTAAATTCATTATGAAAACCCATTTACCACAGGGTTGACACCAGCAAAAGCCTGAGGCAGCTCAGGGAATTCTGGGACATGCCATCTGTTTCACTGAACATAAGTCAGACCGTCCACATCCATGCTCACTCACTGGGGCTTAATAGCTTCTTGCCTAGCTCCTTCTCTCCTTGGAACATGCTCATTCAGATACAGAAAACCATAAAGCCCAACTGTCTTCTTTAACCCTCCAAGGCTTAGTTAGATAAAGAGGAACTGTCAAGAGCCATAGCAACTAGCTATGTGAAAATAAAACAATAAGAAAAAGAAGAAAGAAAGAAAAGAAGTCAATTTGATGATTTAATTCAAGATCCTATTTTTCCCTGTATTGATGCTTTTGCATCAAATTTTTATGTATATTTAAAATAGAAGGTATAATTCGATTATACCTACTCTGTTATTTTTTACTGTTAATAAGTTTATTGAAGTGTAAATGGCCTCATATACTAATTGGGTGTTCTTCCCCTGACATATGCAAACTGACTTAGAAACTAACATATGCTGTTATTACTCATAATACATCAGCTTTGTCTGAAATATTTGTACCCAAAATTACCATTTGGCATGTCTCCAAATTCAAATCCACCTTCTGCCCTGAGATGAAATTCAAGGATTTGTTTTCTGTTTTATATATTTTGGAGAGGCTGCTTTCACTGCTATAATAAGGCGTGTTCAGTGTTTACATTATAATGACTATTTATGGAGGTTTTAATATGTTGCTTGTTGCAAATCATATCCGACGGAAGCTTGCCAAAGCAGCGCAGAGATGTGGGACCACATTCAACTATATTTAACATCATATCATGCAGTTGATCTTTTGAAAATCTATGGTGCTAAATGATATTTATCATAATCTTACTCTTTCATCTTTTGCTTTGTAGAAGTTAAAAATGGTTCTGAGTCTTATGGTATCTTTGCCAACAGTTTACTAAGGTGAAAAGACAATGAGAGAATCTAAAATCAATGGCTTGATTTTTTCCATTTTTTATTGGAAAATAAGTGCTTCACAGTTTTATAATGTAATTTGTTTCTGCTCTACAATGGAGTGAATCAGCCATGTATATACATATATTCCCCTCTTCTTGGACCTCCCTCCCACTCCTACCCTCATCCCACCCAGCTAGGTCACCACAGAGAACAGAGCTGAACTTTCTGTGATTTACAGCAGGTTTCCACTAGTTGTTCGACATGTAGTTTGCTTCACGCATTGGAGAAGGAAATGGCAACCCACTCCAGTGTTCTTGCCTGGAGAATCCCAGGGACGGGGGAGGCTGGTGGGCTGCCGTCTATGGAGTTGCACAGAGTCGGACACGACTGAAGCGACTTAGCAGCAGCAGCAGTTATATATGTCAATCCTATTCTCCCAGTCTGTCCCACCCTCTCCTTTCCAATCCTAATCTAATTCGGCCTCCCCAGTTTGAGCCATGTATCCACATGCCTCTTCTCTAAATTTGCCTCTTTATTCCTTTCCTGGACATAGATTCATCTGTACCATTTTCTGGATTCCACATATATGGATTCATATATGATGTTTGTTTTCCTCTTTCTGACTTACTTCGCTCGATATGACAGACACTACGTCCACACATGTCTGTACAAATGACCCTACTTGGTTCCTTTTAGTGACTAACAATCCACTGTATATATGCACCACAGCTTCTTTATCCTCTCACTTGTCAGTGGACATTTGGGTCATTTCCTTGTCCTGATTATTGTAAATATGCTGCAGTGAACACTGGGATATTGTTGGGGAAATAAAATAGAAGTAGTCTTGTTGAGGCTTCAGAAGCAAAGGAGCAGAGCGGGCCTCTGATTTTGCTTCTGACCTACCTGGACACTGCCCTGACTCCTGCTGTGTGTGTCAGCCACACCCGCTGTGAGTTTTGGAAGAGAAACATAATAGATAGATAGGAAGCACAATAGGTAGGAAGTGGATCTTGGAATCTGTTACATCCCTAGAGGAGGTCTTCCCTCGTGGCTCAGCTGGTAAAGAATCCACCAGCAATGCGGGAGACCCGGGTTTGATCTCTGGGTTGGGAAAATCCCCTGGAGAAGGGAAAGGCTACCCACTCCAGTATTCTGGCCTGGAGGATATAGTCCAAGGGGTCACAAAGAGTCAGACACAACTGAGCCGCTTTTACTCACTGGAGGAGGTCTGGCCAACCACTCCCTGGACTTAGCAACATTCCAAGATCTGCAGAACAAAGCAAACACCATTATAAAAGTTCACATGATACCAGAGCTGCAGTTTTGCTCGCAAACTAATAATGATATTGGTTTGTGGCCTGGGGGTTATAAGCAGGGGCTTGAGAGACAGCAGTCTGATCTCACCCACGGAGCAGACGCACTGCCTGGGACCTTCTCCCAGTTGGAACTCCGTACCGCTGTCACATGGGACTTCCCAGCATTGTTTAAGTCTGGATGTCGGCAAATCCAATTTGGTGATGTGTGTATTATTACTCTCCTCTGCGGTTTCTATTTCTTGTTTTCTTTTAATGTTAGTACATTGAAGGTAGACTAGATAGTTCTCTAGTAAATATTTTCATGATTTATTTGCATATAGCAAGTGGCTTATCTTGTTAACAAATCCTTTGAACCTGAGACGGAAGTAAACACTTTTGGCAAAACAAATACATGTATCCTTTTGAAGTATTGTTTTCTCAGGGTATATGTGAAATAGTGAGATTGCTCAGTCGTGGTGATTATATTTTTAGTTTTCTAAGGAGCCTCCGTGCTCTTCTCCACAGTGGCTGCATCAATTTGCGTTGCCACCAACAGTACAAGAGGGTTCCCTTTTCTCCACATCCTCTCCAGCATTTGTTTGTAGACTTTTTAGTGATGGTCATTCTCACCGGGGAGAAGTCAATGGCACCCCGCTCTAGTACTCTTGCCTGGAAAATTCCATGGATGGAGGAGCCTGGTAGGCTGCAGTCCATGGGGTAGAGAAGAGTCAGACACGACTGAGCGACTTCACTTTCACTTTTCACTTTCATGCATTGGAGAAGGAAATGGCAACCGACTCCAGTGTTCTTGCCTGGAGAATCCCAGGGACGGGGGAGCCTGGTGGGCTGCCGTCTATGGGGTCGCACAGAGTCGGACACGACTGAAGCGACTTAGCAGCAGCCGCAGCAGCATTCTCACTGGTGTGAGGTGGTGCCTCATTGCAGTTTTGATTTGTATTTCTTTAATAATTAGTGATTGAGCATCTTTTCATGTGTTGGTTGGCCATCTGTGTGTCTTCTTTGGAGAGATGCCTTTTTAGGTTTTCTGCCCTTTTTTCTTTGATTGGGTTGTTTGTTTATGTGATACTGAGCTGTATGAGTTGCTTAGTTATTTTGGAGATTAACCCTTTGTCAGTTGCCTCATTTGCAGTTATTTTCTCCCATTCTGAGGGTTCTCCTTTCATCTGGTTTATAGTTTTATTTGCTGTGCAAAAGTTTTAAAATTTAATTAGGTCTCATTTGTTTACTTTTGTTTTTATTTTCATTACTCTAGAGGTGGGTTAGAAAAGATTTTGCTGTGGTTTATGTCAAAAAATGACCTTCCTATGTTTTTCTCTAAGAGTTTTACTGTGTCATCATACATATAGATCTTTAATACATTTTGAGTGTATTTTATGTATGATGTTAGGGAGTGTCCTAATTTCATTCTTTCACATATACCTGTACAGTTTTCCCAGCACCACTTATTGAAGGGGCTCTATTTTTCCCTTTGTGTATCTTTGCCTGCTTTGTCATAGGTGCCCACAGGTGCCAGGCTTATCTCTGGACTTTCTATCCTGTTCTATTGGTCTATATTTCTGTTTTTGTGCCAGTGCCTTACAGTCTTAATTACTGTAGTTTGTAGTATTCTCTGAAGTCAGAGAGCCTGATTGCTTCAACCATGTATTTCTTTCTCAAGACTGCATTGGCTCTTTGGGGCTGTTGTATTTTCATACAAATTGTAAAATTTTCTTGTTCTAATTCTGTGAAAAATGCCATTGGTAATTTGATAGCAATTGCATTGAATCTGTAGATTGCTTTGGGTAGTATAGTCATTTTCACAATATTGAACCTTCCAATCCAAGAGCATGATATATCTCTCCATCTGTTTGGTCATATTTGATTTCTTTCATCAATGTCTTATAGTTTTACAAGAACAGATCTTTTGCCCCATTAGGTAGGTTTATTCTAGGTATTTTATTTATTTCATTGCAATAGTAAATGTGATTGTTTCCTTAATTTCCTCTATCTGATCTTTCCTTATTAATGTATAAGAATGTGAGGGATTTTTGTGCATTAATTTTGTTTTCTTCAGCTTTACCAGGCTTCCTGGTGGCTCAAATGGTAAAGAACCCTCCTGCAATGAGGGAGACGTGGGTTTCATTCCTGGGTGAGGAAGATTCCCTGGAGGAGGACATGGCAACCCACTCCAGTATTCCTAGAGAATCCCCATGGACAGAGGAGCCTGGCGGGCTACACTCCACAGGGTGGCAAAGAGTCAGACACGACTGAGTAACTAACACTTTCACTTCCTTTCATTTTCAACTTTACCAAAGGGATTGATTAGCTATAGAAGTTTTCTGGTGGCATCTTTAGGATTTTCTATGTATGTCACCTGCAAAAAGTTTTGCTTCTTTACCAATTTGGATTCCTTATACTTTTTTTTTTAATAGTTTATTTCATTTAATTGGAAGGTGATTACTTTATAATATTGTGATGATTTTTGCCGTGTATGAACATGAATCGACCATAGGTTTACATGAGTCTCCCCCAGCTTGAACCTCCCTCCCACCGCCCTCTCCACCTTATACCTCTGGGTTGTCCCAGGGCACTGGCTTTGGGTGCCCTGCTTCATGCATCAAACTTGCACTGGCCATCTATTCTACATAATGTACATGTTTCAATGCTGTTCTTTCAAATCATCCCATCCTCCCCTTCTCCTACTGAGTCCAAAAGTCTGTTCTTTATATCTGTGTCTCCTTTGCTGCCCTTAATGTAGGAATTCAATACCGTTTTTCTAGATTCCATATATATGCATTCATATACAGTATTTGTCTTTCTCTTTCTGAGTTACTTGAGTCTGTATGATAGGCTCCAGGTTTATCCACCTTATTAGAACTGACTCATGTGTTTCTTTTTAAAACAGAATAATATTCCATTGTGTGTATGTACCACAACTTCCTTATCTATTCATCTTCCAATGAACGTCTAGGTTGCTTCCATGTCCTAGCTACTGTAAGCAGTGCTGCAATGAACTTTGGGGTACATTTGTCTTTCATTTCTGGTTTCCTCGGGGTGTATGACCAGCAGTGTGGTTGCTGGGTCATAATCAGTTCTATTCCCAGTTTTTTTTTTTAAGGAATCTCCACACTGTTCTCCATAGTGGCTGTACCAGTTTTCATTCCCACCAACAAATGTAAGAGGGTTCCCTTTTCTCCTCACCCTCTCCAACACTTATTGTTTGTAGACTTTTTGATGATGGCCATTCTGATCAGAATGAGATGATACCTCACTGTGGTTTTGATTTGCATTTCTCTAATAATGAGTGATGTTGAGCACTTTTTCATGTGTTTATTAACCACCTGTATGTCTTTGGAGAAATGTCTGTTTAGGTCTTTTGCCCACTTTTTGACTGGGTTTTTTTCATTTTTTTTGTATTGAGCACATGAGATGCTTATATATTTTGGAAATTATTTGTCAGTTGTTTCATTTACTATAATTTTCTCTCATTCTGAAGGCTGTCTTTTTCACCTTGCTTATAGTTTCCTTAGTTGTGCAAAATCTTTAAAATTTAGGTCATATTTTTTTAATTTTTGTTTTTATTTCCAATTCTCTGGGAGGTGGACCATATAGGATGTTCCTGTGAGGATGTCAGAGAATGTTTTGCCTATGTTTTCCCCTAAGAGTTTTATAGTTTATGGCCTTATATTTAGGTCTTTAATCCATTTTGAATTTATTTTTGTGTATGCAAAAGGCAAAGGAGAAAAGGAAGGATATACCCATTTGAATGCAGAGTTCCAAAGAATAGCAAGGAAAGATAAGAAAGTCTTCTTAATCAAATAGTGCAAAGAAATAGAGAAAAAGAAAACTACAAGCCAATATCACTGATGAACATAGATGCAAAAATCCTTAACAAAATTCTAGCAATCAGAATCCAACAACACATTAAAAAGATTATACATCATGACCAAGTGGGCTTTATCCCAGGGATGCAAGGATTCTTCAATATCCACAAATCAATCAATGTAATATATCACATTAACAAATTGAAAAATAAAAGTCATATGATTATCTCAATAGATGCAGAGAAAGCCTTTGATAAAATTCAACATCCATTTATGATAAAAATTCTCCAGAAAGCAGGAATAGAAGGAACATACCTCAACATAATAAAAGCTATATATGACAAACCCACAGCAAACATTATCCTCAATGGTGAAAAATTGAAAGCATTTCCCCTAAAGTCAGGAACTTGGTGGGAATGCAAACTAGTACAGCCACTATGGAGAACAGTGTGGAGATTCCTTAAAACCTGCAAATAGAACTGCCTTATGACCCAGCAATCCCACTGCTGGGCATACACTCTAAGGAAAACAGAAGTGAAAGAGACACATGTACCCCAATGATCATCGCAGCATTGTTTATAATAGCTAGGACATGGAAGCAACCTAGATGTCCATCAGCAGATGAATGGATAAGAAAGCTGTGGTGCATATACACAATGAAGTATTACTCAGCCATTGAAAAGAATTCATTTGAATCAGTTCTAATGAGGTGGATGAAACTGGAGCCTATTATACAGAGTGAAGTAAGTCAGAAAGAAAAACACCAATATAGTATACTAACAGATATATATGGAATTTAGAAAGATGGTAATGATAACCCTGTATGTGAGACAGCAAAAGAGACACAGATGTATAGAACAGTCTTTTGGACTCTATGGGAGAGGGCAAGGGTGGGATGATTTGGGAGAATGACATTGAAACATGTATAATATCATATGTGAAATGAATCACCAGTCCAGATTCAATGCATGATAGAGGATGCTTGGGGCTGGTGCACTGGGATGACCCAGAAGGATGGTATGGGAGGGAGGTGGGAGGGGGCTCCAGGATGGGGAAACCATGTAGACCTGTGGCAGGTTCATGTTGATGTATGGCAAAATCAATACAATACTGTAAAGTAGTTAACCTCTAATTAAAATAAATAAATTTATATAAAAAAATTCTAAGGAACAGAGCCAAAATGGGCCCAAGAAAGGACAGAAATGGTACAGACTTAGCAGAAGCAGAAGATATTAAGAAAAGGTGGGAAGAATACATGGAAGAACTGTACAAAATAGATCTTAATGACCCAGAATAACTGCAATGGTGTGGTCACTCATCTAAAGCCAGACATCCTGGAGTGTGAAGTCAAGTGGGCCTTAGAAAGCATCACTACAAACAAAGTTCATGGGTGTGATAGAATTCCTGCCGAGTGATTTCAAATCCTAAAAGATGATGCTGTTAAAGTGTTGCACTCAATATGGCAGCAAACATGGAAAACTCAGCAGTGGCCACAGGACTGGAGAAGGTCAGTTTTTATTCCAATTCCAATAAAAGGCAATGCCAAAGAATGTTCAAACTACTGCACAATTGCACTCATTAACATGCTATCAAAGTAATGCTCAAAATTCTCCAAGCTAGGCTTCAATAGTATGTGAACTGAGGACTTCTGGGTGATCAAGCTGGATTTAGAAAAGACAGAGAGGAAGCAGAGATCAAATTGCCAACATCCGTTGGATCATTGAAAAAGCAAGAGAATTCCAGAGAAACAACTACTTTTGCTTCATTGACTGTGCTAAAGCCTTTTACTATGTGGATCACAACAAATGTGGAAAATTCTTAAAGAGTTGGAAATACCAGACCACCTTACCTTCCTTCTGAGAAACTTGTATGCAGGCCAAGAAGAAACAGTTAGAATTGGATATGGAACAGCAGACTCTATCAAAATTGAGAAAGGATTATGTCAAGATTGTATATTGTCATCCTGCTTATTTAACTTGTATGCAGAGTACATCAGGAGAAATGCCAGGCTGGATGAAGCACAAGCTGGAATCAAGATGGCTGGGAAAAATATCAATAACCTCAGATGTGCAGATGACACCACCCTTATGGCAGAAAATGAAGAGGAACTGAAGAGACTCTTGATGAAGGTGAAAGAGGAGAGAGAAAAAGCTGGCTTAAAACTCAAAGTGACAAACTAAGCTCATGGGATTCAGTCCCATCACTTCCTGGCAAATAGATGGGAAAACAATGGAAACAGTGACAGACTTTGTTTTCTTGGGCTCAAAAATCGTTGCAGATGGTGATTGCAGCCATGAAATTAAAAGACGCTTGCTCCTTGGAAGAAAAGCTAGGACAAACTCAGACAGCTTATTAAAAACCAGAGACATTACTTTGCCAACAAAGGTCCATTTAGTCAAAGCTATGGTTTTTCCAGTAGTCATGTATGGATGTGAGAGTTGGACCATAAAGAAGGCTGAGCACCAAAGAACTGATGCTTTTGAACTGTGGTGTTGGAGAAGACTCTTGAGAGTCCCTTAGACTGCAAAGAGATCCAACCAGTACATCCGAAAGGAGATCTGTCCTGAATATTTATTGGAAGGACTGATGCTGAAGCTGAAGTTCCAATACTCTAGCCACCTGACTCGAACAGCCAACTCACTGGAAAAGACTCTGATGCTGGGAAATACCATAAAGAAGGCTGAGCACCAAAGAACTGATGCTTTTGAACTGTGGTGTTGGAGAAGACTCTTGAGAGTCCCTTAGACTGCAAAGAGATCCAACCAGTACATCCGAAAGGAGATCTGTCCTGAATATTTATTGGAAGGACTGATGCTGAAGCTGAAGTTCCAATACTCTAGCCACCTGACTCGAACAGCCAACTCACTGGAAAAGACTCTGATGCTGGGAAAGACTGAAGTTGAGAGGAGAAGGGGATGACAGAGAATGAGATGGTTGGATGGCATCACTGACTCAAGGGACATGAGTTTGGAAGCCAGTCCTGCTGCAGTCCATGGGGTCACAAAAATTCAGACACAACTGAGTGACTGAAAAACAGCAATATATGATGTTAGAAAGTATTCCAGTTTCATTCTTTTCCACATAATTGACCAGTTTCCCCAGCACCACTGTTGAACAGACTATCTTTTATCCATTGTATAGTTTTGCCACTTTGTCAAAGATAAGTTATCCATAGGTGCATGGATTTATCTCTGAACTTTCTATTTTGTTCTATGGATCTATATTTCTACCTTTTTTGATTTCTTTCATCAGTGTTTTATAGTTTTGTCTATACAAGGCTTTTGTTTCTTGAGGCAAATTTGTTCTTAAGTATTTTGTATACAAGATGACTATAATAGAAAATTTCAAGTTAGAAGAGGGTGGCAGACAATGAGATGATTGTATAGCACCACCGATTCAATGGACATGAACTTGGGCAAGCTCTGTGAGATAGTGAGGGACAGGAAGTTCTCGCATGCTGCAGTTCATGCAGTTGCAAAGACTCAGACACAGCTTAGTGACTGAATAACAACAACTCTGCCTATAAAGTAAATAAACAGGTTGACAATATACAGCCTTGATGTACTCCTTTCCTAATTTTGAACCAATCCATTGTTCCATGTCTGGTTCTGTTGCTTCTTGACCTGCATACAGGCTTTGCAGGAGGCAGGTAAGGTGGTCTGGTATTCCCATCTGTTTAAGAATTTTCCACAGTCTGTTGTGTTCCATACAGTCAAAGACTTTAGTAGTAGTCAAAGAAGCAGAAGTAGATGTTTTTCTGAAATTCCCTTGCTTTTTCTATGATCCAGCAAATGTTGGCAATTTGATCTCTGGTTCCTCTGCCTTTTCTAAACCAAGCTTGTACTTCTGGAATTTCTGTAGCATGAAAGCCTAGCTTGAAGGATTTTGACCACTACCTTGCTAGCATGTGAAATGAGTGTAATCGGTGGTAGTTTGAATATTCTTTGGCATTGTCCTTCTTGGAACTGGAATGAAAACTGACCTTTTCCAGCCCTGTGGCCACTGCTGAGTTTTCCAAATTTGCTGGCATATTGAATGTTGGCAATTTGATCTCTGGTTCCTCTGCCTTTTCTAAACCAAGCTTGTACTTCTGGAATTTCTGTAGCATGAAAGCCTAGCTTGAAGGATTTTGACCACTACCTTGCTAGCATGTGAAATGAGTGTAATCGGTGGTAGTTTGAATATTCTTTGGCATTGTCCTTCTTGGAACTGGAATGAAAACTGACCTTTTCCAGCCCTGTGGCCACTGCTGAGTTTTCCAAATTTGCTGGCATATTGAATGCAGCACTTTAACAGCATCTTCATTTAGAATTTGAATGCGCTCAGCTGGAAATTGATCACCTCCGCTAGCTTTGTCCTTAGTAATCCTTGACTTCACACTACAGGCTGTCTGGCTCTAGCTTAATGACTGCACGATGGTGGTTATCCGGGTCATTAAGGTCTTTTTTTGTCTAGTTCTTTTGTGTATTCTTACCACCTTGTCTTAATCTCTTCTCTTTCTATTAGGTCCTTACCATTTCTGTCATTTGTTTTCTCCATCTTTGCGTGAATTATTCCCCTTTGCATGAATTATTCATCTTTGCATGATATCTCTAATTTGGTTTGCCATATATGGCCTTTATTATATTGTGATAGTTTCTTTCCATGCTCACTCTGGAGAGTTTTTTTTTTTTTTTAACATAAATGGGTGTTGAATTTTGTGAAAAGTTTTTTCTGCATCTGCTTAGATGATCATTTTTATTTTTTAATCTGTTAATATGCTGCATCTTACTGATTGATTTGTGCTATATTGAAGAATCCTTGCATTCCCATGATACATCTCACTTGATCATGGTGTATGATCCTCTAAATGTGTTGTTGGATTCTGTTTACTAGTACTTTGTTGAGATTTTTTTATGCCTATTGTTCATCAGTTATATCGATCTGTAATTTGATTTCTTTGTAATCGTTTTGTCTGATTTTGGACTTTACTTTTTTTTTTTTTTAACTGTTAATGCTTTGGTAAGAATATTCAGGGACACTCATGACTCCTGCTGAGTTGCTTTCCCTGACAATGTTCTTTTCAAGAATCAACAATATTCCTTTGAGGGTAAACACTAGCTGGATATGCTATTGTTTACATGATCTGATTCTGATTCAGTGATCTTAACTCTTCCACAATCTAGAACATTTAACCTGTTTACACAAATTACAGCTTATGAGATGATGAAGAATCTACTTCTTTTCCTATGTGTCTAAAAATTTAGATTTTACAATTTAGTGCAATATTTCAAACTGTTTTAGTATAATATAAACTGCTCTTGTACAAACCAACTATTTAATTTTGGCTACTGTGTTACTCTTTCCCATATACACATTTCCCTCCCACCCCCAGTTCAGTTTCTGCCTCCATCTTTTACTCAGCCACAGGGGGATGTGCTAACAGATAAGACAAAAATACAGAAGTCCAGTAATAATCCATGAAGCAAGGGTCTCTGATTATCCACGTTCTGACCCTGAGCACTTGTCTCAGTTAGCTTCATGGGCCACTAAGGAGGTCAGATGACCGCATGATGGCCTCCTTCGCTAGTGGAGGGGAACTGGCTTGCTTGCTGCTGGGGCAGGGATTGCTGTGGGCCTCCATCTGGGCCCATGGGGTTGCCCACAGGACGCGGGGGCCCAGGATCCGGCTCCACTCTGCTAATGTTCCTGCTGTGAGTGATCAACTGTCTCATCTGCATTTGACGTCTATGGAATGGTAGCACGTTTGTTCCCTCCCTTTCTCTTAAAGATTGAGATTCCTCCCTGACAAATACATTTTGAAAGATCTTCCCTGCCTCCCAAATTTTGCGCCTAATTATGTAAGAATTGTACATTGGCAAAAGAAGTATAATAAACAATAGAAGACATTTTACAAAGAATATAGACATCACTCATTTTTAAAAATCATTGAATAGCATTTATTAGAGCAGAGTTAATGAATGAATAATAAATTTCCCATTTATTGGTGTCTGTGATATACATTTTTCTCAATAGCCTCATAAGATCAGTATTATTATGCTGTTGTTACATATCAGTTTGTATTATTTTTTTTTCTTGCTACAAATTTTGTGTGCTAAAACATTTATTTTCAGGGATTCAATCTGTCACCTCCAGGTGTGGCTGTTGTACACTTTTCTTTCTACTGCTCTGCCATTCTGAAATCATAAGCTATATTTTTGAGGTAAAATCAGGATTATAAATCATAATTTGAGCAAACATCGCTGTCATGGGATCTGGGCTGTTTCTAATAAATAAGGAAGATGTTTCAGATAAACTTGATTGTTCACATTAGTAAGTAACTAAATAGTCCCCTAAAGGTTGATGTTATTTTAAATAAACTGATTTATGGTGAATTCAATTCACCTCAAATTTTTATATAATAGGATTTAGTTTTGCCAGACTCCTCAATGCAATAGATAAATGATAGAATCTGGGTTAAGTGAAGGGACCAGATGGTCTGAGGTGGATAGGATAGCACAGTCCCCTTAGGTATATTTGATATATCATGTTTAGGATTTTTCCAGTTCTAATGCTGCTGGCTGGATCTACTATAATAATGTAGTGACAATAAACAAAAGAAGCCAGTTGATTCTGCTGTCGCTGTGATTAAATTTATAAACCACTACTTGCTGCAGGCAAATAAATTAATACATGATCGAACATCTACCAGCGCTCTGTAGCATTTAGCCAAAAACTATAAAAGCAGATTCTAAAATGTACTGGGGAAAATAGCAGTTGTGGACCCTTTTGTATCCTAACAAGGATACTTCTAAAACGTTGCTTTGGAAAATCACCATCTTCTGTGCTTAATGGGAACATTTTGAGCAGTTTCAATTCTCAGGAAGTTCTATTTATATAAGATGGAGTCTGACTCTGCATACAGAAATAACCTAGGCTGGCCTGGTTGATTGAATCTACTGCCCCTAGGCATTGTAAATAATAAGAAAGTAGGTCTAGGCTCTGTGGGAACTGGAGTTTAAACTATGGGAAGTGACCTGTCAAATCCAGAAAAAAAGATTATGATATTAGGTACAAAAATAAGTATTTAATCATATTAGGAAAAAAGTTAAACAGTTTAAAAATGTCATAAAACTGACAAATACCATAAACACTCCCAAGCTTAGAAAAATAACACTATTTTAAGTCAATTAACCTCTGTATTTACTTCCATTATTTTTTCTTTTTTGGCCATGTATCATGACATATGGGATCTTAGTTTTCCCCAGCCAAAGACTGACCCTGTGCCCCCTGCATTGGAAGCACCTCTGGACCACCAGGGAAATCCCACTTCCATAATGTTTTTAAAACATTTTCCCCTGCATACTCTTTAATCACCACTTCAAATGACAGCACTTATGTAAATTTTTAAACATTGAAAATTTATTATTTCTTTTAACATGGTTGAGTAGGATACGCATTCTTGTGTTGGTAATTTTGAAAATACTTTAGATTTGTAATTTGGATTAATAATGTCATATGGACATTTGGGATACTTGTCAAAGTTGTGAAACTCCATATCAAAAATTTTTTTTTCATGTATTAGCTATCTCATTTCAGATCATTTCAAGTTTTCTTTTCAATGACTACTTTCAAGTGGTCTTTGAATTGACAACTGCCATTAACTGGTTTGTCGTTGGTATTTTTGTTGTGCTGTAGAATTTTGAGTATTTTATTATCTTTTTCCTTGTTCATCTTGGTTAAATCAGAAGGTAGTTTAAATCTTTTCTTCAAATGTATTAATATGATTTACTTCTTTTCATTAATTGAATTCTTAAATAAACCAAGTATCCTATTCATTATTTCTATTTGGAAATGATCCTGTCATATAAAGAGCTACTGACTTCAATATTATGTGAGTTTTCTGTTGTGCTGAAATTTGTTTCTTGTTATAGAAATATTGTCTTAATTTCCTTGTACATATTTTTGATTCTGTTTCCTACTCCATTAATTTTTAATCTGAGTTTAAAAAGCATGTTTAATAGGTAAATTTAAAACAGACAAAATATGAAGTCACATCAATTATCTGTAATTTCCATGTGTTTTATTGAAACCTTCTAAAACATCTTTTTCTGTTTAATTCAATATGGCATATCCCCAGCTTACCTCTTCCTTAGCCAAATCCTGAAATATGGCCAGGGTACAGTCCTAGCCATGCTAAAGCCAAGGTTAAAGGTGAAATGTATGGAGGAGTCCTGGGAATGGCAAGAGACACCTGTCTTAATCAAGTCAGCTTAAAAGGTCTGACTTTTGAAAAATGTTATTAAAAAGCATCCCATCATGTGAATACATTAATGAAACCTTTCTCAGGGACTTTGAAAGGACTCATGCACGTGCAGGGTCTTGAAACTTTATGCTTCGGCAGTTCATGGTGAATGGGCCTCAGCTGCCCACCTGAGGAGGAATCCAGCCATGAACCATCCCGAGAGCACGTGGGCTCTGAAGTTGCAGGTGGCTCCCCTGCTGGCCTAGTGACAACTTGGGCTCAGTTGAAGACTGTAGCAATCTGAGAAGCACATCAACAGGACACAGTTAAAAATATGTGAGTTAGGGACACTTTTACCTATGCTCCCCTAGTTCCTTAACAAGACAGCTCAAAATAGTCTCAGAATTGGGTAACTTGAGGTCAGAGTGCTGGAAGCCTCTAACCTTTCCGAGGTTACACCAGGAGAGAGTCATTTTGGCCTTCCCATGTCTACTGCTGCCTCAGGTTTACTGCAGGCCTGGCCGTGTTGCACCACAAAGAGAAGAGGAGCCAGGATTAAGGCTTCTAACAGGCTAGGGGCAAACAGTACTGACTTTTCCAAGACTGAGGTGTTTCCTTGGAGAAAAGAGGCACATCTCAGTTAAAACCAGGATAGTCTCAGGAGAATCAGGGTGCTGGGTCATCTAAATCAGAAAGGCCGATCCTTTAAATGGAACCCTATATTACAATATTTCCTAAATGGCAGGGTGTGGATTTTGGAGTAAGCTACAGAGCATTTGAATCTAGTCTCTAGTTACAGAACTTGGGCAAGTGGCTTAAACTTTCTGGGCCTCATTCATAAGCCAAAGATGACAATGTCTATATCATAGAATTTTTGTGATTAATAAATTCCCTACTAAATGCAAAGATTTTAGTATAGTATCTGATACTTTGAAAGCTAGTGATTCCCATATCACTCATATCATCATCATCCATATCATCATCATCATCTGGTGAGTGAAGTCGGCCACAGTTTCCAGGTGATGAAGACATTTTCAACCAGGTAAACTGCAGTATCAGGACTCATAGAGTCTGTCCAAATAAAGGCTACTAGATATAAGGGTCTCTGAGAGTGTCTTGGGATACTGGTGAACAGGCTTCTGTCTTGGAGAAAGGAATTGGCAAGAATCAGGCAAATGACACAAGTCAGCTCAATGGACTGGTTTCAAGGAAGCGCTTCAACCCCGCTGGGGAATTAGTACCACATGCAGAAAGTTGAAGGTTATAATTTGGGGTTTGTGTCCTTGGGTGATAAAAACTTCTCTGTACCTATGCAGTAGAAGAATAAGTCTCTGGTATTTTGATGTATCTAAGGGAGAAAGATTGGGTTTCTCAGATGGTGAGTGGTATAGAGTCCACCTACTAATGCAGGAGACTCTTGTTTGATCCCTGGGTTGGGAAGATCCCCTGGAGTAGGAAATGACAGCCTCCTCCAGTATTCTTGCCTCAAGGAAAACTCCTTGAACAGGGGAGATTGGCAGGCTATATGGTCCATAGCATCTCTAAGAGTCAGACATGACTGCGCAACTGAGCACGCAAGAGAACAAAATGGATTTGTGGTATATAGGGGGTTGAGGTTAGCAGAAAATAAAAGTGCAAAACTTCACCCATTATTTTACAATTAAAAAAAAATGATTGCATTCTAAAACTTTCAAGAGTGAAGAAGTTTGCTTTATGTAAATTTCCCACTGCTGTCTTTTATAAGGGCTTATAAAGTAATATAATTTTCTCCACTAGAGAAAAACACAAACTTTCTAAATTAATTTAAGCTCTCTGCTTTATTGTCCATCACCTTTGGCACATCATGTAGTAAGCCTCATACTAAAAGTCAGCATGTGGAGCATTATCACAATTTATAAAATCCTCTGGAGCATAATATGCAAAAACCACTTTTCACTAATCAAAGAATCATTGTGGGCTTGGCTGATGATCCTATGATAAATGACCTTCATTGCTGCTCAGAAAGTATATGCTTTGTAAATACAGTATATTTCACATTATCTGAAACTCAGTATTGAGGAAAGAGGGTCTCTAGTCCAGCAAGAGAATGAAGGATAACTTTTTACTTAATTTCCATGACTTGGAACATGCCTCGGAACATGCCTCTAGCAAAACTGTTGGACTTTCTGTGTTTACATTCATAGAAGAGAAATCCTAACCTGATTAGTAAGAGTGCAAAAATCATGAATTTTGCACTTGTGATTAATTCAGAAACTTTCTTTGCAGAAACTAATTAAACCATAGAAATTTAGATTGGCTGATTACAAATTTCATTGAATCCAAATCGACCAAGATTTCTAAATGTACACTATTTTTTTCCCTAGAGTTTGGAAATCCATTCATAATTCTAGCTAATAACGGTTTTGTATTGAAGATTATTAAGTAGATTAAGTCATCAATAAACCACTGTTTCTATTATTAGTTTTAAAAGCTAAGTAAGAAACTCTCTTGTCTTTGGTCATGGCACCTAAAGAAATTCACTTATTAAGTGGGTAATTTTATCTACTTAAAGACAGATATTACTGATATTACTTTGAAATATATTAAAGAACCAAGATAAGCACCTTGGAGGACATATATTGGACAAATAGTTGGCAACCAATTTTATTTGTGTAGGATAAAAATGGGAAAAAATGGATTAAAAAAATAGAAATCATTCAACACCCACATGAAAATTTAGAGGAGTATCTACACCTCGTGGACCTAACTTCTAAGCCCATGACTCCAAACAACCCAGGGGAGGTCAGAGTTCACGGAACTCTGAGACAGTGCCCTCATACCCTAGAACAGCTAAAGCCGTGTTCTGAGTCAGTGTCTCCTTTGGAGAGTAATATAGCAAGGCAGCAGTATTATAAAATTCTGAATAATTTTTCCGAGAATTGTATTCATAAAGAAAACAAAACGTTATAAAAAGGTTTCTAAGACACTAGAGATTAATATTTATGCTGTTTTATTACATTCTTTTTGTTTCAAATGATTCGTCTTTCAGAAAAAGAAAAACTCAAAATCCTCTAAATATGATCCATATTGCTGAGTTGGACTATAGAACAATCATTTAAACATGCTGGCTTGCCATCGATTATTTAACAAATTATGACTGAGCAGTAACTAGGTCAGCTAAAAAGGAAGAAAGACACTCCCAAGGAGCTCACAGCTTGCAGTTAAGAGAGGGCTTCCTGGGAAATAAACTGATTAGGAAGCTATGGTTTTGCTCTTGGGTTTGTAAGTCCAGGAATTTCTGTTTTCAGTTTACCCATGGGGCTTCCTAGGTGGCCCAGTGGTAAAGAATCCATCTGTCAATGCAAGAGATACAAAATACATGGGTTCCATCTCTGGCTCAGGAAGGCCCCCTGGAGGAGGAAAAGGCAATGCACTCCAATATTTTTGCCTGGGAAATAGTATGGAGAGAGGAGCCTGGTGAGCTATCATCCATAGGGTTGCAAAGAATTGGACAGAACTGAGCAGCAGGCATGATATAGCATAGGTAAGCTGACTCAGGAGAGTAAATGCACGAGACGCACAAATAAAGAATCTTGAAAGCATCACAATAAAAAAAAAATGTCTTGGTATATACAGGGATTCTTTCATAAAATTATTAGAGGATTTTGCAGCAGAAACATTACAAGCCAGAAGGGAGTAGGATGATAGAGTCAAAGAGCTGAAAGAAAGAAAGAAAGAAGAAAACAAACAACGTTTGCCAACCAAGAATACTAAATGGAGCAAACTGTCTTTCAAAACTGAAGGAAAAATAAGAAACTTTCCAGATAAAACCTGAGGGAACTCATCGCTGCTAGGCTTGCCTTAACAAGAGTTGCTAAAGGAAGTCTTTCAAGTTAAAATAAAAGACCCTAGGCAGGAACACAAAAGGATATGAAAATCTCCCTGGTAAGGGAAATATATAGATAAATACAGAATCCTTTAATGGTTGTACATAAATAATTTTCAATTCAGATGTAGAGAATAAATTATAAAAATATACTTATAAAATGTGTTAATGGATTAAAAATGTTAAAAAAGATGAAATTTTGACATTGATAACATAAAGGAGTGGTGAAGATTTAAAGAAGTAGAGTTGTTATGTCACTATAGTTAATTTGTTATCAGTTTAAAATTGATTATTTTAGTTATTATACATTTTATATAATCCATATGGTAACTGTAAAGAAAATACCTGTAGAAAATGCACAAAAGAAAATGAGAAAGGAATCAAAGTCCGTCACTGCATAAAAATAAAACACAGAGAAAGGCAGTGAGAGGAAAAGAGGGGCGATGTAATTATACGACATACAGAAAACAATAAACAAAATGACAATCTAAGCTTCTTTTCTATCACCAATTACTTCAAATATAAATGATTTAAACTCTCCAGTCAAAGGACATAGAGTGTATGAATGTATGAAAAACAAGGTCAAATTATATGCTATTTAAAGAGACAGCATATATATTCTTTAGATAGAGGGATATGACTAGGCTGAAAGTAAAAGAACGGAGAAATATACATGAAGCAAATGGTAACCAAATGAGAATAGGGATGGATCTACTTATATCAGACAAAATAAATTTTAAGTAAAAACTGTTATAAGATAAAAAGGAAGACATTATGTAATCATATATAATCAATCACCAGGAAGACATAATGCTTGTAAATACTTGTGTTCACAGTAGCAGAGGATCCAACTACATGAGATAAACACTGACACAGTTGAAGGGGGAAACAGTGAAAAGTAATAGCAGATTTCAACACTCTACTTTTAATAATGAATAGATTAATCCAATCAGTAAGTGAGCAGAGGACTTTAACAATGCTATAGACTGTTGAACCTAATAGACATATACAGAATATGTCAACCAACAAGAGCAGAATAGATATTCTCATGGACACATTGAGCATTCTCCACATATTAGACAACAAAACCAAATAGCTGTCCTTTCTGCCTCCTTCAGTTCAGTTCAGTCGCTCAGTCGTGTCCGACTCTTTGCGACCCCATGAATCGCAGCGTGCCAGGCCTCCCTGTCCATCACTAACTCCCGGAGTTCACTCAGACTCATGTCCATCGAATCAGTGATGCCATCCAGCCATCTCATCCTCTGTCATCCCCTTCTCCTCCTGCCCCCAATCCCTCCCAGCATCAGAGTCTTTTCCAATGAGTCAACTCTTCACATGAGCTGGCCAAAGTACTGGAGTTTCAGCTTTAGCATCATTTCTTCCAAAGAACACCCAGGACTGATCTCTTTCAGAATGGACTGGTTGGATCTCCTTGCAGTCCAAGGGACTCTCAAGAGTCTTTTCCAACACCACAGTTCAAAAGCATCAATTCTTTGGTGCTCAGCTTTCTTCACAGTCCAACTCTCACATCCATACATGACTACTGGAAAAACCACAGCATCCTTATATCTAGGCATATAGTCAAATAGGCCGTTTACAAAGTCACCAGTCATCTGTTAAGTGTAGAGTTCTGTGCAATATGCTCTTCATATTCTCATTTTCACAACTGCGTATTCAACCACAGATCAAAAATATATTTAAAAAAATCAAGAAAGTTTCTGAAAGCAAAACTTGAATTTGCCCTGCACCAGGAATTATTTACTTTTATTTCAGAATTTACTATCTACTATTTATTTCAGAATTTACCTTGTGTTTACAACTATTTACATAGCATCTGCATTGTATTGGCTTCCCTGGGGGCTCAGAGGTTAAAGCGTCTGCCTCTAATGCGGGAGACCTGGGTTCAATCCCTGGGTCGGGAAGATCCCCTGGAGAAGGAAATGGCAACCCACTCCAGGATTCCTGCCTGGAGAATCCCATGGATGGAGGAGCCTGATGGGCTATAGTCCAAGGGGTTGCAAAGAGTTGGACACGACTGAGCAACTTAACTTATCTGCATTGTATTAGGCATTATATTAATAAGTAATCTAGAGATAAGTTAAAGTGTATGGGAGGATATCTGTAGGTTATATGCAAATACCACATGATTTTGTATAAGGAGTTTGAGCATCTGTATGGAGTCCTGGAATGAGTCCCCGGGAATTTCAAAGGACAATTGCATTTTGTTCTCTTCTTTTCTCACCTTACCTATTCTCCTGGCCACCTCATTCTTCTCTATGACTGACTACCATTTCTATATGAATATTCCCCAACTTTATATTCCCAGTTTAGATGACTATAGTCTTCAGCTATAGTCTTAGATAACCAAGATGCTGATAGACATTACCTCTATATCTCACATAATCTTCAACTCATTCAGGCTGGATTTGTCTCTTTCGTCTTTGTCTCATTTTGGTTAATAGTACCATTATGTACCTAGCACTCAAACCAGAAATCTTCTAGTCACTTCATATAGTTTTCCTTCTTACATACGTATGACTAGTGAATACTAGTTCCTATTTACTCAATTTCTCCTAAATTACTACTGCCATTATTCTGAGTCAGACCATTATCATCTCACATATAGATCAAGGCAACCACCTCCTGCCACCCTACCCTCTCCATTCACCCCATCATCCTTTGTGTTTTAAGAATAGAAACCTGGTCTATTACTGTTCTACTGAAAGCCCTTCACTGATCCCCTTTAAGATAATGGGTGAAATCCAAATGTTGCATAGCATAAAGAATTCTCAGTAATCTGACTATGACCTACCTTATCTGTAATCATGCTTGTAGCCATTATATTTACTTCCTTTTTAAAAACTCAGACTGGACCTATTTTATTATTACTCCTTCCCTGGAGCTTCTCATTCTGCAGCTGGAAGAAAAAAATCTTCTCTCTTGATGGAATCATTAGCGTGTGCGGCTCTAGCTCCCTGTGCTTGTGTTCTTTACCCTGTAGAGAGATCCCTGCATAGTGAAAAGGAACAAACGACAAGATGCAACACAAAGAAGAGATTAGAGACAAAGGTGGAGAAATGGTACTAACAGAAGCTGTGTCTCTGGACCCCCATTGCCCTAAACATTACTGTTGACTTTTTGTAGTTCAGATTTTTCTTATATGTTTAAGTTCACTTGAGCTGTATTTCTCTTGCATCAAAGGAGTACTGATTTATGTATATATATAATTGAAACTCATACATTCAATGTGTAGCCATAAAGTACCACAGTAACACACTCCCATTATATGCCACTGTGTCTGATACATTTCCCTTCATTTTTTAAGTGAATGAGCTTGAAGAATAATCCTTCGAGATTCTATTTAAATATTAAATCTTACCAAGTTACTTCTTGATAACTTCAGATTAAGCTGATTTATATTTTGAGAGGTTTATATTTGAGATTATATTTTGAGAGCCTCTTCATAGATACAGAATTTACCCTTTTATATTTATTCATATCCCTTATTAGGTGGTAAAATTTTTGAGAAGAGGGACCCTTCCTTCTTCATTTTTGTCATTGATCACAGTGTCTGAGATAGAGAAAGTGCCAAATTAATACTTGTTAAATGATGGATATTTTGCAATTTATGTTACTATTTTAAATGGCGATTATTTTTGTGCTTGGGAAAGTTTTATCAATTTGCTTTTGGACATACTTGTAGGAACCCTCATATTATCAATTTATTTATACACTATGGGAACAAAGAAAGGAACGGATGCTATTGCTTCCATTTTATACAAAGTATAAATAAGTCAATTTATAGTATTTTGTCAACATGTAAGTTAAAAAAATAAATGGCATTAAACCAAAAGGAAATCACCCTTAGGACATAGGTTCCTAAGCATTGTGAAGTGAGACTGATATTAACAAGAAGCAATCCCGTGGCGACTAAGCCAAGTGTTGAGGTAAAGCTTTTAGAGTAGATACCCTTATAATTATGAGTTTCAAACCTGGTATGTGTAATCACCAGACTTAAGCCTCACATTCATTTTTCAAAGATTAGCAATAATAAGTTGATGTACCTATACACAATTGGGGCTTCTGTCATAGCTCAGTTGGTAAAGAATCCACCTGCAATGCAGGAGACCCTGGTTGGATTCCTGGGTCAGGAAGATCCTCTGGAGAAGGGATAGGCTACCCACTCCAGTATTCTTGGGCTTCCCTTATGGCTCAGCTGGTAAAGAATCTCCCTGCAAGACCTGGGATCAGTCCCTGAGTTGGGAAGATCCCCTGGAGAAGGGAAAGGCTACTCACTCCAGTATTCTGGCCTAGAGAATTCAGTCCATGGGGTCGCAAAGAGTCGGACATGACTGAGCGACTTTCACTTTCATCCACAATTGTTCGTAGAAACTCTGTAACTTCCCAATTTAAGTCAGTTTTCTAATTTTATGTGAGTCTGAGTGAACTCCGAGAGATGGTGATGAACAGGGAGGCCTGGCGTGCTGCGATTCATGGGGTCGCAAAGAGTCGGACACGACTGAGCGACTGAACTGAACTGAACTGAACTGAATATTATTTTATTTTACTTGAGATAAAACAATTTCCAAATTGATAAATAGATGTACATAATTCTAGTCAACTAGATTGATAGCAAGTAATTGTAAACAGCATTTTTAATTCTAATATATATATATTAGATATATATATATATGCTTAGTTGGTCAGTCATATCCAACTCTTTGTGACTCCACAGACTGTAGCCGACCAGGCTCCTCTGTCTGTGGGAACTCTCCAGGCAAGAGTACTGGAGTGGATTGCCATGCCCTCCCTCAGGGGATCTTCCTAACCCAGGGATCAAACTCCAGCTTCCCGCATTGCAGGGAGATTCTTTACTAACTGAGCCACCAGGGAAGCCCAAGAATACTGGATTGGGTAGCTTATCCCTTCTTCAGGGAATCTTCCCGACCCAGGAATCGAACTGGGTTCTTCTTCATTGCGGGCGGATTCTTTATCAGCTGAGCTACCAGGGACACACATATATATACACACATATGTATGAATATGTATGTATATATTCAAAAGTTTTTTATAATTTTAAAATATTGTCCTCTGTCTTAAGCCAGGTTGCTTTAACAAAAATACTGGGTGGCTTATAAACAACAGAAATTCATTTCTCACAGTTGCAGAGGTGAGAATCCCATGATCCGGGCTGGCAGGGTTTATGGTGAGGACCTGCTTTCTGGTTCACAGATGACTATCTTCTCACTGCAGCAGAAGGGGAGCAAGAGAGCTCTCTGAGGTCTCTTTTGTAAGGGCATCGATCCCATTCATGAAGGCTCCATCCCCATGACCTAATTACATGCCACGGGCCCCACCTCCAAATACCATCCCCTTGAGAGTTAAGCTTCAGTATATGAATTTTGGGGAGCACAAACGTTCAGTCCTTAGCAGTTTCTGATCTATCTTTTACTGAGAAAGCTGCATTAAACTCTCCCCCCACCCATGTATATGGGTTGCTGAATGAGTATTATCATTCTGTCAGTTTTAAACTTCATACATTTTGAAGCAATGAAATTGAATGAAAAGATTTTTGACATTTTATGTTTCCAGATAATTGTTCCTTTTATTCCTATAGTGACCATCTTTCTCCCTACCAGCAAATATTCAGCGATACATCATCATAACAGCAAATGATTATTTAGTGCTTCATATTACTAGATGGGCTTCCCTGGTGGCTCAGTGGTAAAGAATCCACCTGCAGTGCAGAAGATATGAGTTTGATCTCTCGGTTGGGAAGATTCCCTGGAGAAGACGATGGCAACCCACTCCGATATTCTTGCCTAGGAAATCCCATTGACAGAGGAGCCTGGTGGGCTACAGTCCGTAGCATCACAGAGTCTGGCATGACTTAGAGACTAAACCAACCACCATAAACATATGCAGGTTTACAGATATTCTTAGCCCAGTAATACAATGCAGTGCTGAGTTTGATGGAATTATTATAACATAAAATTTTCTACATTGATTTTTCAAAAAAAGCTGTGAATCAAATCAGTTCTTTCACTCATCTGTACTCAACATCATTGTGTCCATTTTCCTTTCTTTTGAGGTTTTTAGCCAAAAAAGGAAAAAATATCTAGGACCATCTGATTTTAATCCTATAGGCAGAGATGACCATTTACATCAATGAACTCATTCTTTCCTATTGTTGCTGTTCTTCAGTCACTCAGTCATGTCCAGCTCTTTGTGACCTTTTGGACTGCAGCACTCCAGGCTCCCCTGTCCTCCACTATCTCCTGGAGTTTGCTCAGAATCATGTCTATTGAGTGGGTGAGGCTATTTAACCACCTCATCCTCTGCCGTCACTTTTACTTTTCCTATAGGAAAGCTGAAAATCTTTGGGAAAGCCATTTATAAAACATAACATAACATTTCATTTTATTTAACCTGATAATTTGTTCCATTCCTTAGATATGTAGTTCTGATCAAACTGATAAGTTCTTCCACCAACCCCATCACCTTCATTCTACTCAATGTGGTTCTGAATTGGCCTAAGATTTTATATCTCCTATAGCTTTGTGGGATAGTTTGGAGTTGTATGTTCAAATAAGGTCTTTTTGGTTCGAAGTTATCAAAAAATATATATAACCTATTTGATCTAAATAGTAACTACTGTCTCATGAGACTTAGAATTCTAGGAACAAAGCTAACCAGATACAGCTGCATCTTGGAAATCAGAAATTGTCATTAGGGTTCTCCTGTACTATTTTGCTTGTCTCTACTTAATTTCAATCTGCAGGCAGGGGCTCTTCTTGTGATAGTCAGAATGACTTTCTGTACTCCCTCTTAGCTCAAGTGTAAAACATTAGGAAACAATATGAGTGGCTCCAGTAAAATCATATGACCATACTGGAATAATCAGCCTTAGTCATACCCTGTATATCCTGTGCCTAAGGGAAGCTATGATATGCTTTTCCAAAAGAAAAGAAAAAACAGGATGATATAAACAAAGAGGAGGAAATGAAGCCCATTCCAGTATTCTTGTCATTGACAGAGGAGCCTGGTGGACTGCAGTCCATGGGGTCGCAAAGAATCAGACATGACTGTGCACTCATGCATAAGCAAAGAAAGGCTATAGTATACACCCTGTGATGACAAAATCATAGCTCTTATAAGATTACTATACTAGAAAACATTTGTCTTATCTGTGGAGCCCATATATCATGAGCAAAATGGTACAAAGAATAATGTTAAAAACAGTCAGTTGGAGGAAAGATTGTTTAGGAAATCTATACACTTTTGTACTTATAAGATGTTTTTATGTCTTGTACAAGATTTTGAAAAAACAAAAAACAAAAACTCATGGTCTCAGAGGTGCTTTTAAAATATACCTGATGAAAATTTATATTGGTATAACATTTCTGGAAAACATTTTTGCCAATTTGTAACCAAGATATTTAAAGACCTAATAATACTTAACCTAGGTATTTATCTGCTTCTAAGTGTACACCCTAAGGATAAATTGGAAATAAGACAAATATGTATCAGATGTTAGTCATACAGCATCAGTCATTAGAATCGGTGAAACATTGTTAAGTTCAGCTCAGTTCAGTGGCTCATTTGTGTCCAACTCTTTGCAACCCCATGGACCGCAGCACACCAGGCCTCCCTGTCCATCACCAATTTGTGGAGCCTGTGAAAACTCATGTGTATTGAGTTGGTAATGCCATCCAACCATCTCATCCTCTGTAGTTCCCTTCTCCTCCTGCCTTCAGTCTTTCCCAGCATCAGGAACTTTTCCAGTGAGTCAGTTCTTTGCATCAGGTGGCCAAAGCACTGGAGTTTCAGCTTTAGCATGAGTCCTTCCAATGAATATTCAAGACAGATTTCCTTTAGAATGGACTGGTTGGATCTTCTTGCAGTCCAAGGGACCCTCAAGAGTCTTCTCCAACACCACAGTTCAAAAGCATCAATTCTTCAGTGCTCAGCTTTCTTTATGGTCCGTCTCTCACATCCATACATGACTACTGGGAAAACCATAGCTTTGACTAGTTGGACCTTTGTTGGTAATGTCTCTGCTTTTTAATATGCTGTCTAGGTTGGTCATAGCTTTTCTTCCAAGGAGCAAGTGTCTTTTAATTTCATGGCTGCAGCCCTATCTGCAGCGATTTTGGAGCCCAAGAAAATAGTCTGTGAATGTTTCGATTGTTTCCCCATCTATTTGCCATAAAGTGATAGGAACAGATGCTATGATCTTAGTTTTCTGAATGTTGAGTTTTAAGCCTACTTTTTCACTCTTCTCTTTCATCTTAAGAAGACTAAATGTACTATAGTAGAAGATGGTTAAAAAAATTCATAGCATATTCCAAATAGTGGAATGTTATGCAACCATTATAACTTAAATGAAATGAAAATGCTCATATAAAAACCAGATTTGAAGCTATTTAATACAAATTTAATCTTTATTTGGCATTTGTAAATAGTTGTATTTATAGAGTTACACAAAAATTTCAAATTTTTTACCTGGTGATCAAGATTACATGTGGTTTCACATTCATATTTTTTTTTCTAAGCACATGATCTATTGTTACCATTGATTTTTTTTTTTTAAAGAAAAATCTTTGTTCCTGAAAAATGTATCTTATTTAAAACTCAATATCCAAAAAACTAAGACCATGGAATCTCATCCCATCACTTCATGGCAAATATATGGGGAAACAACAGAAACAGTGACAGACTTTATTTTCATAGCTGCAGCCATGAAATTAAAAGACACTTGCTTCTTGGAGGAAAAGCTATGACCAACCTAGACAGCATATTAAAAAGCAGAGACATTACTTTGTCAACAAAGGTCCATCTAGTCAAAGCTATGGTTTTTTCTAGTAGTCATGTATGGATAAGAGTTGGACCATAAAGAAAGCTGAGACTTGAAGAATTGATGCTTTTGAACTGTGGCGTTGGAGAAGACTCTTAAGAGTCCCTTGGACTGCAAGGACATCCAACCAGTCCATCCTAAAGGAAATCAGCCCTGAATATTCATTGGAAAGACTGATGTTGAAGCTAAAGCTCCAATACTTTGGCCACCTGATGCAAAGAATTGACTCATTGGGAACAACCCTGATGCTAGGAAAAATTGAAGGCAAGAGGAGAAGGGGATGACAGAATGAGATGGTTGGATGGCATCACTGGCTCAATGGACATGAATTTGGGCAAGCTCTGGGAGTTGGTGGTGGACAGGGAAACCTGACGTACTGCAGTCCATGGGGCTGCAAAGAGTTGGACAAGACTGAGCAACTGAACTGAACTGAATTGACTATTAGACACTATGAATTAATAATTTTAGGTGCCTTGTTAGTAGCTATGTTACAATGAAAATATAACTAATTCCTTCCCACAGAGCTCAGTGCAACAGAGAATATCTAAGAACTGCTCAGATAACATGACATACTTAAGCATATTGGTAAACCATCAAGGAGAAAGCCACTTGAACTCCTAAATGGTGCCAAAAGAGGCCACCTTCCTGAGGGCGGGGACAGGGTCCACTGTGTCCAGCACAGTGGCTAACACATACTCGATACTCATGAAATTGCTCATCATACACATTTTCTCACCCATGCCAAATAACTACTCAGCTAACTATAGCTGATAACTATGAATACAACTCACTGGCTACCTGTGTCTTTGAAACTTTAAATGCTGGCACATATGAAGAGAGGTGTGTTAATTGGCTTTTATGGAGAAAGGGATGATGCAATATGAGATCTGGAGGCTCTCCTGGAGACTACCCCTTTCTGATGCTGTGAAGTGATTGTCATACAAATGGCACTGAAAAATAACTGCACCTCACTAACATCAAACAAAAGCAGTCCCTGGATTTTCTGACAGACCAGAAATAATTCACCAGGTCAGAGAACTAAAATGGACTGGAATGGGTGAATTTAACTCAGATGACCATTATATCTACTACTGCGGGCAGGAATCCCTCAGAAGAAATGGAGTAGCCATCATAGTCAACAAAAGAGTCGGAAATGCAGTACTTAGATGCAATCTCAAAAAGGACAGAATGATCTCTGTTCGTCTCCAAGGAAAACCATTCAATATCACAGTTATCCAAGTCTATGCCCCAACCAGTAATGCTGAAGAAGCTGAAGTTGAACGGTTTTATGAAGACCTACAAGATCTTTTAGAACTAACACCCAAAAAAGATGTCCTTTTCATTATAGGGGACTGGAATGCTAAAGTAGGAAGTCAAGAAACACCTGGAGTAACAGGCAAATTTGGCCTTGGAATG
>SJYT01066939.1:45142-197251 GCA_006410635.1 Cephalophus harveyi | reverse complement strand
TTTTCTGGAACTCTCTTGCTTTTTCCATGATCCAGCGGATGTTGGCAATTTGATCTCTGGTTCCCCTGCCTTTTCTAAAGCCAGCTTGAACATCAGGGAGTTCACGGTTCATGTATTGCTGAAGCCTGGCTTGGAGGATTTTGAGCATTACTTTACTAGCATGTGAGATGAGTGCAATTGTGCGGTAGTTGGAGCATTCTTTGGCATTGCCTTTCTTTGGAATTGGAATGAAAATTGACCTTTTCCAGTCCTGTGGCCACTGCTGAGTTTTCCAAATTTGCTGACAGATTGAGTGCAGCACTTTCACAGCATCATCTTTCAGGATTTGAAACAGTTCAACTGGAATTCCATCACCTCCACTAGCTTTGTTCGTAGTGATGCTTTCTAAGGCCCACTTGACTTCCCATTCCAAGATGTCTGGCTCTAGATTAGTGATCATATCATCATGATTATCTGTGTCGTGAAGATCTTTTTTGGATTCTGCCTTAGGCTAGGACTTTTCAGTGCCCACCTAAAACACACACACTTGTCAGACTAACACAAAAAACAAAAGTCTTTTAAATAAGGCTCTGCCTAGATTAGTATCGCTACCCTTGTCCATCCTCTAAACATCTGCCTGCACCAATGATAAATTTCCCACAAAAGAACATTGAACTCAGGCCTGTGAGTGCCCAAATTCATTCCCTTTGCCAGGATGTTACACTACTCTGCCACTGAATCACTGCGTCTGAGAATCTACTGCTATTCCCAGACAGCAGCCAAGGACTAGGACATCACACCTGGATAGCCAGGTATATTGGTCAACTTTGAAGCTGGTCTATGAAGCAAGAATGCCACATGCAAAACTAAACAACATAAGCTGTAAATTGGAGCAAAAGGAAAAAGAGTGAGGGCCCCCAGATTACATTCTTGAGATGTTTAATAAAAGTCAGTGCTGCTTGCTTCATTGAAAATGATATTTACGAATTTCTGAATGGAAAGAAATGTTTCGGGGAATCTGGATTCAAGCTGTGTGGAGGTGAGTGGGATTTAAGTGACTGCATAGCAGAGAATTAAATAATTCTAAAAGCTGCTTTAAAGAAAACAAAGGCGTAGAAGAAAAAGGCAGGCAAGAGTGGAACACAAGTTGCAAGAACTCCATTGCAAATAAAAGGGCTTAGGATAGTCTTCAGAAGAATCCAGGTCAAAACGATAGAAAGAAGGGAGAGAGAAAAAGGTTCTAGGGCCCTGCTAGGCAAGCTGAGTTGGTGACAGGGTAGCTGTCACGTGTGAAGAGTTTATAATCAAAGCATTTGGGGAGAGATCAGTGAAGATTGCAAGGCAGAGCCCAGCCTTGAGACTAGAAAATAGAAATATACTACCCAAATTGAAGGGCTATGACAGGGGCTTTGAGGTGCACCTAGAACTCTGAGTCTATGCAAGGCTGAGTGTCAAGAAGTAATATTCTCACTGTTTGTTATGAGCTGACTTGTGTACATTCCACCCAAATTCCTATGTTGAGATCCTGACCTCCAGTATCTCAGAACATGACTGTATTTAGAGATAGGGCATTAAAGAGGGGATTAGGTTAAAATAAGTCCATTAGGATGGACCCTAATCCAGTCTCACATATGTCCTTATAAGAAAAAGACTGTACAGCATGGTGAATTTATTCTTCCCAAGCATAGAGAAGACAATTCTCTATGCCACTAATGCCCTAATTAAAAAAATAAAGCATATTGTGGTTAGAAAGCCATAATATAAATGACAAACTCTGAGGACTTAGATGGAATGCAAGAGGAGCTGGCTGACTGATAGGCAGAGTTCTTTCTTCGTCCCTTCCTTGGTTCCCAAGAAGGAATTTTTTAAGACAAAAAGAAAAAAATTTAAACAATCAACTATAATAAAGTGAAATGGTAAAATAACTTTTTAAATAGGATATTCTGAGGAGCGGAACAGGGAAAAATGAAACAGTGAAACATGTCCTTTTAGATTTAGCATCTGAAGAGCTTTGACTATCGCTCTCAATCCCTGGGTCAGAAAGATCCCCTGGAGGAGGGCATGGAAACCCACTCCAGTATTCTTGCCTGGAGAACCCCATGGACAGAGAGGCCTGGCAGGCTACAGTCCACAGGGTCCCAAAAAGAGTCAGACACGACTGAAGCAACTTAGCACGCGGCACGCTAAAGACCTCAGATTTTATTTTGTAAGCATGATGAGGCATCTAAAATGCAAAGAGGTAATCACATCAGTAGTTTAGAAAAATAACTATGAGAGCCAGAAGCAGGGGGTGGGGTGACAAGATGGGGCCCAGAAGTAGGGAAAGCAGTGAAGAGGTTTTATAGTCCAAGGAGAGATGAATTGGTCCTGCATGAAAATCAGGAAAGCAAATAGATTATTACAAAGACACTCAAAGGTAAAAGCAGAAGGAATAAGTGATTTGTTGAAATGAGTAGCATTAGCAACTTAGTAGCAGCAGCAGCAAGGGGAGAGAGTTGTGAAAGGCTTCTGGATTAATTAGATCTAGTTGTCAAGGCTTCTAAATTGGGTAGTGTTTTAGTTTCTACAGCTGTTTTAACAAATCATCATAAATCTAGTGTCTTAAACAATACAGAATTACTATCTTACAGCTCTGGAGTTCGGAAGCCTGACATGGGCCTCACTGGCCTAAAATCAAGGGCTTCATGGACTTCCCAGGTGGCGCTAGTGGTAAAGAACCTGCCTGCCAATGCAGGAGACGAAGGAGACATGGGTTCCATCCCTGGATAGGAGATGTGGGTTCCATCCCTGGGTCTGGAAGATCCCCTGGAGGAGGGCACAGCAACCCACTCCAGTATTCTTGCCTGGAGAATCCCATGGACAGAGGAGCCTGGCAGGCTACAGTCCATAGGGCACTCACACATAGGGCTGCGTTCCTTTCTGGAACTCTCAGGCAGAGTTTATTTGCTTGCTCTCCCCAGTTTCTAGAGGATGCCTGCATCCCTTGGCTCATGGCCACCTTCTTCCATGTTCAAAGCTGACACTGGCACACTGAGTCCTTATCTCTTTGCACATCTGACCCTTCACATCTCTCTCTGACCATAGTTTCTCCACTTTTAAAGGACTCATGTGATTAAATGAGGCCCACCTGGATAGTCCAATATAATCTTCCCATCTCAAAGTCTGTAACCTTAATCACATCTGCAGAATTCCTTTTGCCACCTAAAGGAATGTTCCTTTCACAGGAATTCACAGGTTCCCAGGATCGTAGACACACGAGGGAGACATTATCCTGCCTGTGAAAAGTGCAAGTGTTAGCCGCTCAGTGTCTGACTCTGTGACCCCCATGGACTGTAGCCCTCCAGGCTTCTCCATCCATGGGATTTTCCAGGCAAGAATACTGGAGAGGGTTGCCATTTACTTCTCTAGGGGATCTTCCCGACTCAAGGATTGAACCTAGTTCTTCCACATTGAGGGAAGACTCTTTACCATCTGAGTCACCAGGGAAGTCCCATTCTGCCCATAACAGGTACCAAAGAGCAGAGCATTTCAAGCTTTTCAAATGGGTCCATAAGTGGATTGTGAAATGAATTTCATAGGGTGCTACCAGTATTTTTTTTTTTAAAGGAATATAAATTAATGGAGTACAATGTGTATGCTGGGGCTTCCCTGGTGGCTCAGATGGTAAAGAATCTGCCTGCAGTACAGGAGACCTGGGTTTTATCACCTGGAGAAGGGAATGGCAACTCACTCCAGTATTCTTGCCTGGAAAATTCCATGGACAGAGGAGCCTGGCAGGCTATAGTCCATGGGATCGCAAAGACACGGACACAACTGAGCAAGTAACACTCACAGCAAAATAAGTATGCTAAGAGTATTGGTGTTTTGTGAAGCTTCAATTTAGTTTTTTCATTTGTGAATATACTGGATTGTGATATAAACTATATTTCTTACTGAAGGTCACAGGAAAAAGTGTTTAAAAGCCATTGACTTTGATGAGAGGAGAATGAGAGGATTAAGCAAAATAGAACATAATGCTAACAGCTAGCATTTATTGTTCAAAGTCTTAATATTCATTAGCTCATGCCATCTTTCCAACTATCAGTACACTAGACCCTTTCATTTTCTCCATGTTGCGAATGAGGAAATAGTAAGAGATTGAATATCTTACATAAAGTCACACAGCTAGAAAATGATATTACTGAAATTTACAATCAGACAGGCCAGTTCCTAGCTTCCAAGGCTGTATAGTTAACACCATCCTGCTGTGCCTAGGGACACCCAGAGTGTGAGAAGAAAGGCGATCTTGCTTCTCCTGTTCATCCTGCTACCCTGGGAACCTTTGCCCATGTATAGTATCTTATTTAAAATAGGAAATGCTAATAATAACAGCAGAGCAGAAAATAAGCTTCTTACATAACTCAGGTATGGTTCTGTAGTGGGAAAAGAAGGGCAAGAGTCTCTCAATCCCAAGGACAGTGACCTTCTCTTTTCAGGCTGAAAGCCTGAATGCTACCTAGGAGCATAAGTGTAATATGTATTGTTAAGACTAATATGTATGCAATTAATATTGTTCCTTTAGCAACAAAGGAACTTACCAGTAGATAATGTTTTTAGACATGCAATACATTATATGTCATACCTAATACAAGTCTAGCATTATTTTAATTGCTTTGCAAACCTTAGTTTATCTAATGCTCATTAAAAACTGAGGGACCTCCCTGGTGGTCTAGAGGTTAGGGCTCCATGCTTCCATTGCAGGGAGCGCAGTTTTGGCAGAGGAACCAGAGATCAAATTGCCAACATCTGCTGGATCATGGAAAAAGCAAGAGAGTTCCAGAAAAACATCTACTTCTGCTCTATTGACTATGCCAAAGCCTTTGACTGTGTGGATCACAATAAACTGTGGAAAATCCTGAAAGAGATGGGAATACCAGACCACCTGACCTGCCTCTTCAGAAATCTGTATGCAGGTCAGGAAGCAACAGTTAGAACTGGACATGGAACAACAGACTGGTTCCAAATAGGAAAAGGAGTACGTCAAGGCTGTATATTGTCACCCTGCTTAGTTAACTTCTATGCAGAGTACATCATGAGGAACGCTGGACTGGAAGAAACACAAGCTGGAATCAAGATTGCTGGGAGAAATATCAATCACCTCAGATATGTAGATGGCACCACCCTTATGGCAGAAAGTGAAGAGGAGCTAAAAAGCCTCTTGATAAAAGTGAAAGAGGAGAGCGAAAAAGTTGGCTTAAAGCTCAACATTCAGAAAACGAAGATCATGGCATCTGGTCCCATCATCTTGGACTGCAAGGAGATCCAACCAGTCCATTCTGAAGGAGATCAACCCTGGGATTTCTTTGGAAGGAATGATGCTAAAGCTGAAACTCCAGTACTTTGGCCACCTCATGCGAAGAGTTGACTCATTGGAAAGGACTCTGAATGCTGGGAGGGATTAGGGGCAGGAGGAGAAGGGGACGACCGAGGATGAGATGGCTGGATGGCATCACGGACTCGATGGACGTGAATCTGAGTGAACTCCGGGAGATGATGATGAACAGGGAGGCCTGGCGTGCTGCAATTCATGGGGTCGCAAAGAGTCGGACACAACTGAGCGACTGAACTGAACTGAAGGCAGAATCACTCTAAAGGGCATTAAGTGTAATTCCAGTTCCAGGGTCTGTCCCTTGAAAAACCAGATTCAATTTTCAGGTGCTTGATGCATCTTATTAAACATCATCAGTGTCTGCCTTGATCTTGCTTAGTTGAGATCTGATAAATTGCATTCAAAGTCATACTAATGATCAGGTAAGGCTAAAAATGTTGAGGTTGGAGAGCCAGTTCATTTGTTAACTGTTGTAATTGAACTAGACTGTGGTCATTAATATCAATGACAGTGGCTGTCCTTGGTCATCCAGGTAGCAATAAAGAGCTCTAAACAAGAGCGAGGGACCACTCACTTCTGGAATCCTGAACTGCTGCACGCAGCAGCTAAGTGCCTTGAGGTCACCATGGTATGAAAAGCCCAAGTCAGCCAACCTACAGAGATCCTGCAGTGAAGCCCTGAGATGATGGGAAGGCAGAGAGAGTTACCCAGCCAGGCACCACTGCCCCAGCTGCTCCAGGCCCTCACTGTCCCAGCTCCAGCTCCATTTCCTGCCTCTGATCGCACAGCTCAAGCTTTATCCACAGCTGCCCAGCAGAGCCCTGCCTGAAACCCTGACCCACAGAAACCAGGAGGGAGAATGCAGAAGACGGTTGTTAATGTTTAAAGCCACCTAATCTGAGGATAATCTGTTAGGCACAATAGTAACCAGAAGACTTCCCAACCTTTCTCATCTTTCAGTCTCCTCCTCCTGAGAGCAAACTCTTTCCATTCTTGTACCTGACTCTTCTCACTATTTATAATTTCATAAGAGTTAATATGCTTATACCACTACATGTCAGATGTATTACGGTTGGACTTCTGATTTTGGAAGATGAAGGTACCGTACTCTTCTACTATCCCACCCTCCCTTTCTGCTTGCTCAATCACCCAAACACAACTATATCATTGTTTGTTAAGCCAACATTTATTTTTTGCCTTTTTATTATTACTGTGCAAGTCTTATTTATGTTGAGCTGATTTATGCATAACCATTATATTCCCTTTCTTATACAACTTAATTTCTCATTTGCTCAGTTTCCCATATCATTATCACTATTTATTTCTGCATTCTCCAACTGAATTGAAAAGCCCCAGAACAAGATTTTCTATGTGGTCAAATACATCAAGTTAAGCCTATCTATTGGGATCCCTTTTCCCCTGGATGTCACACTTCTGGTGACTCTGTCCCTGGGCTGCATGGGTTGGTGCTCCTCTGGGGCAACTTCTGTCCTGAAACTTCCTCCCTCCTCTCTTCTGTGATGGATTTCTTTTTTTCTGACTCTGTATCCTACTCTTTCTTGGGTTATAACTTCATCTCAGTGGATCTTATTCTCTTGCAGCTTCCTAAAGAACGATGTGCAGGAAGTGAAATTGCTGTGATCTTGCAGAGCTGAAGATGTCTCTCTCTCTTTTTTAAATGTCTTATTCTATATTAGAATATAATTGATTCACAGTGTTGTGTTAGTTGCAGTGTACAGCAAAGTGACTGATTGTTATATGTATGGTGCTGGTGGTGGTGATTTAGTTGTAAGTTGTGTCCAGCTCTTGCAATCCCATGGACTATAACCATCCAGGTTTATCTGTTCATGGGATTTCCCATGCAAGAATATAAGAATACTGGAATGGGTTGCCATTTCCTGCTTCAGGGGATCTTCATGACCCAGGGATTGCATCTCCTGCATCGGCAGGTGGATTCTTTATCACTGAGCCACCAGGGAAGCCCCAGTTATACATATTCATATATCTATTCTTTTTCAGACACTTTTCCCATGTGGATTTTTACTGATTATTGAATATAGTTCCCTGTGTTATATAGTAGGTCCTTATTAGTTATCTATTTTAAATACAGTAGTATGCATATGCCAATCCCAACCTCCCAATTCATCTCCCACCCTGGGATCGAACCCAGTCTCCTGGGCAGTCACCCCTCTTGGCAGGCAGATTCTTTACCGCTTTGGCACCTGGGAAGCCCCTTTGACCTTATGGTCTTGTGCTGTCTTCATTTCCCTTCTGTCATTTAGTAGAGCTTCAGGAGCAGCAGATGGAGAAGGTGATGGCACCCCACTCCAGTACTCCTGCCTGGAAAATTCCATGGATGGAGGAGCCTGGTAGGCTGCAGTACATGAAGAGTTGGACACGACTGAGTGAGTTCACTTTCACTTTTCACTTTCATGCGTTGGAGAAGGAAATGGAAACCCACTCCAGTTTCTTGCCTGGAGAATCCTAGGGACAGAGGATCCTGTGTGCTGCCGTCTATGGGGTTGCACAGAGTCAGATATGACTGAAGCGACTTAGCGGCAGCAGCAGCAGCAGGAGCAACAGAGATGAACCCTTGTGTTAACTGGGCTGTGTTTAATCAGCAATCTCTACCTACTTTGTAAGATTATTGTTGGTACCAAACAGGACAATACATGCAAAAATGCATTGCAAACTCATAAAATAACATACAAATGTGACGTATTATCATTTGACTCCTAAGATGCCTTGATAGATTTTTCTGTTGTGACTTTCTTCCCACTACCTTTGACAAAATGAGCACTTTGGTAACGGTAGCCACTCTCTTAGCAATAATCCTTAAAACTTTAATCAAGATGAAAATAAATAAAATGCTCTCAACCTTATGTGTTATACAAAACAAGTTGAACATACAACACTCATTTGTAACCCGAAGGAAATATATCGTGCTGGGAGTCTCAGCAGAAGTCTCATAGACCCAGTTCATGGCATCTGCTCCCAGGCGCCCACCTGAAGCACTCCCTGTACCTCCTGGGCCCCCTGTGTACAGATTCCCTCAAAGCACTTCCTGCGCTACTGAACTTACTTGTTTTCTTGCTTGTGTCAGCCTCCGGGTATGGAATCTGTCTCATTCATCCCTTTATCCCCAGCACCCAGCGCAGTGCCTGACATAGAGAGGTTCCTAAGTGTCTGATGAAGTGGAACACTGCAGACAACCTCAGTCAAATATTATGCAGTCTTTGCGACAACAGTTCCAAGGGTTTGACTAGATATTCTAATTATTAAGAAAGCAAAGATCAGACATTCTTCTTCCTCTATAAAGACAAAGAGAAAATTATGGATCTAACAGATTGCTTTGTCTTTTCATGCAATGGAAAAGGAGGCCAGGGGAATAAAGCTACAGTCCTGGCAGCACCAGGCAGCCCAGACACAAGTGTTGAGCACAAAGGGGGAGGCAGCGTGGATCCTGGCAGCTCTCGTGTTCCATGAGAAACACCTGCTCTGCTGGCAGCCGGGAAAGAAAGACCCAGAATAGCACAGACGCACCCACTCACAAAAACACAGAAACTCCCCTGTACTATAGGCAAGGTGGGATGTCAGGAGAGAGGCCTTGTGAAGCTGATTTGAAAATTTTATCCAACCCTATTAAAAGGACTTGAATTTCCTCTGCAATGGAGAGAGAATGAAATTCAGTACTTCTCAGAGACAGTGAGGCATGCTTGGGGGTTCACTGGGTATGTGAACACGCTGCTACTGCTGCTGCTGCTAAGTCACTTCACTCGTGTCCGACTCTGTGCAACCCCACAGATGGCAGCCCATTGGGCTCCGCCATCCCTGGGATTCTCCAGGCAAGAACACTGGAGTGGGTTGCCATTTCCTTCTCCAATGCATGAAAGTGAAATGTGAAAGTGAAGTCGCTCAGTCGTGTCTGACTCAGCGACCCCATGGACTGCAGCCCACCAGGCTCCTCCGTCCATGGAAGTTTCCAGGCAAGAGTGCTGGAGTGGGGTGCCATTGCCTTCTCCGATGTGAACAGGCAGGAAGCGTATAAACAGGAAAGTTACTCAGCGAGGCCCCGCTACACGTGAAGCACAAGGCCAGGAGGCCCGAGGGAAGCTCTTGAGGCGGTGAAGCTGCCGACCCTCTCTTGGGGACAGCCCACTGTACTCTCAGTTCTAGGGGAACAGGTTGAAGCTTGGAGACGATAGTGTTGGAGGCAAAGAGAGCAACAAGCCAAACAAGCAAGCGAGGAGGCACAAATAAGGAAACAAGGGGACACAGCAAAATTTCCGCCTGAGACCAGGGTGTTACCAGCCTGAATGACCCTCCCGAGTCTACTAGTGAGTGTCCCAGATAGTCCCTTCAGATATTCCTGGAGGGTTTTGTGGTCACCAAAGTTTGGGAACCCCCTTAAGACTTCACAGTGAACACGGGCATCTGCAAGGCCCCGAGTGGCTCTTCATGAAAGGAAAAACAACAAGAACAAAACCCCCCAAAATGTTTTACTTTCTGTAACTCATGGTTTCTCAAACACTTGCATCCCCGTGAGACCTATTACAGACTGCAGACCTAATGCCACATTGACCGCAAAAGGAGAATGCTGTTATTCGCAGGTGTTTGACGCTTACATCTTGTCTTTGCCATTGTCCTTGGAAGAAAAGTTATGGCCAACCTAGATAGCATATTCAAAAGCAGAGACATTACTTTGCCGACTAAGGTCCATCTAGTCAAGGCTATGGTTTTTCCAGTGGTCATGTATGGATGTGAGAGTTGGACTGTGAAGAAGGCAGAGTGCCGAAGAATTGATGCTTTTGAACTGTGGTGTTGGAGAAGACTCTTGAGAGTCCCTTGGACTGCAAGGAGATCCAACCAGTCCATTCTGAAGGAGATCAGCCCTGGGATTTCTTTGGAAGGAATGATGCTAAAGCTGAAACTCCAGTCCTTTGGCCACCTCATGCGAAGAGTTGACTCACTGGAAAAGACTCTGATGCTGGGAGGGGTTGGGGGCAGGAGGAGAAGGGGACGCCAGAATATGAGATGGCTGGATGGCATCACTGACTCGATGGACGTGGGTCTGAATGAACTCCGGGAGTTGGTGATGGACAGAGAGGCCTGGCGTGCTGCGATTCATGGGGTCGCAAAGAGTCGGACACGACTGAGCAACTGAACTGAACTGAACTGAACATCTTTCAGAATTTTATACTGAAAGATGGATTTAGTTATAAAATTCACATTATGAATTTTTAGGTCTCCTTTTCTCAAATAGCGTCAGAGTGGGAAGTTCACCAAGCTTCTTAAAAGTTGTTTTGTTTTTCCAACTAATTTTCTCTTTGAAAAATAAATGTTATTTTTAAGGGCAGTTTGGTTCACAACAAAATTAAGCAGAAAGGACAGAGAGTTCCTATATACTCCCTGTCTCACCACCCCCACACACAGCCTGCCCCACCATCAACATCCCCCACTGCAGTGGCACGTTCGTTACAATGAATAACTGCCACATCATTAGTGCCAGAAGTCCATAGTTTGTTTACATTAGGGCTCACTTTTGGTGTATATCCTATGGCTTTGGACCAGGGTAAAATGACATGTACCTACCATTATTTTCACTGCTCTGAAAACCCTTTGTTCTCTTCCTATTCATCCCTCCCTCCTCCCAACCCCTGGCAACCTCTGATCTTTTGACTGTCTTCATAGTTTTGAACATTCCATAATGCCATACACTTGGAATCCTTGTAAAGTTTTTTTGTTGTTAGCTCTTACCATATTTATAGGTAAAATAATTTTTTTTTTAAAGGAGGAAATAACACCTCTTTTATGGCTGGAAGATCACTGGCTTATTCTTTACCTTATAACAGTATTGACACAATTGATATTTGGGGAGGATAATTCTTTGTTTTGAGGAAGTTTTCCTGTGTATGTTTATGTGTACATGTTTAGTAGGATACCTGGCCTCTACCCACTCACTGTGTGCCAGTAGGATCACCCTCTCCAAGCTGTGACAATCAAAACTGTCTCAGACATTGCTTAATGTCTCCTGGTGAGCAAAGACATACTAACTGAGAACTACTGGTTTAAAGAGAACACCTACACTTCATGAGAAAAATCTCAAAAATATTTTATATTTGATTATCTATCTCTGGTAAGCATTTGGTCACCTAAAACATTTGGTAAGGAGAACCTAGACTAGGTATAAAGACCAAAAGAATTCTGATGGCTCCTCAAAAAATCAAAAACAGGGCTACTGTATGATCAATCAACTACACTTCTGGATATTTATCCAAAGAAAATGAGAATACTAACTCAAAAAGATATATGCATTCCAATGTTCATTGCAGCATTATTTACAATAGCCAAGATATGAAAACATCCTGTGTCCACTGATGGACAAATGGATAAAGAAGATGTGCTATATACACACACAATGGAACTTTATTCATTGGCATTAAAGAATGAAATCTTGTCATTTGCAACAACATGGATAGAACTTCAAGATATATACTAAGTAAAATAAGTCAAAAACAAATACAATATGATCTCACATGTGAAACTGATCTGATCTTGAGTGGCCTCAGCCTGTAATAGCTTAGAGCAAGTCTTGGATTCCCAATCAGAGATTGAGGCTAGGTCATGGCAGTGAAAGCACCAGATCCCAGCCACTGGATCAGTGGTCAGTGACATGGGCCCTGGCCCTTAGGCTTTGTAGAAAAGAATTTCCACAAAGACAGAAAGTAGTGAAGCAAGCAAAATATTTATTAGGAGGAAAAAGTACCGTACTTGTGGACAGACACATGGGCAGACTCAAAGGGAGAGTCTCTGAGTTGTACCCTCATGGTAGTTTGAATTACTTTTATGGAACATTTCTCTTGGGTTTCCTTTGGCTAATCATTATGACTTCCCTGGTTCACAGTCCATATTTGGTGTATCTCAGGATCCTCCCGTGTGTACACATGCATCTTTTAACCAAGATGGATTCTACTGCAAAGGCTTATGGGTAGAACAGCCCTTGATATGACTCCTCTTTGGCCTCTGAGGAGCCTTTTCAGCACACATGTGGTCAGGGAGGTCTCTTGGCTTTGGGAACAAGAAATAAGTGGTCTGTGCAAGGTCTAACCTCCCTTAATTGTCCTGCTTTTCTTGTCTTGGAGCTTTGGTCAATAGAGAACGAATCTCCAGTCGCTTTTCTCTGGGGGTCCCATCTGCCTCCTCCCTTAAAATCTAAAAAAAAAAAAAAAAACGAATACAGAATAACACTATGTTACATTATCACATTATGGTGATCATTTTGCAATATATGGAAATATTGAATCATTATATTGTATGCTATATGATGTTACATGCCAATTATATTCTATTAAAAAAAAGATCAAAGAATTGCTGCAGAAACCTACTGTCTTGACCGAGAACATGGCCTTTTTAACACACATAGCAAACTGTATGTGTCTTTGCCTGGGATAGTAGTTTGCTGCTAAGTCACTTCAGTAGTGTCCGACTCTGTGTGACCCCATAGACGGCAGCCCACCAGGCTCCCCCGTCCCAGGGATTCTCCAGGCAAGAACACTGGAGTGGGTTGCCATTTCCTTCTCCAATGCAAGAAAGCGAAAAGTGAAAGGGAAGTCGCTCAGTCATGTCTGACTCTTAGCGACCCCATGGACTCATCAGGCTCTTCCGTCCATGGGATTTTCCAGGCAAGAGTACTGGAGTGGGGTGCCATTGCCTTCTCCAGGGATAGTAGTTTAGTAAGTCAGATTATAAGGTCAAAGGAAAAAGAAGAGATTGTTTTCTCCCTGGAGCAGCTAAATACTTGAACTCTCATTTTGGGGTTTTTCTCATGTCTCTTAGTTTGAAAACAGTTTGGTTCAAATGTTCTTTTAAATGTTCATAGAAGGGAAATATTTGCTTTCTTTAAGAACTAAAAGTGAATACTTGGCATAGCCATGTTAGAGTATAAACTCAATCTGATAAAAGTCTAACCAAAAAAAAAAAGAAGAAACCTATTGGAAAGTTTGGGTTAGATACCTCTAGTCTAATAAACTATAGTCAAGGGAGTGAGGCTATACACTAAAAGGTGGATGGACATCCAAGCAGACTCTCACTATGCCACTCATCAGAAAAAAAAAAGCTTTGTTTTTGGCCACACCATGTGGCATGCAAGATGGCATGCAGGATCCTAGTTCCTGACTAGGAATCGATGCTGGGACTCTTGCAGTGGAAGGACAGAGTCCTAACCACTGAACTGCCAGGGAATTCCCTGGAATCCTTAATCCTTAACATGGCCCATCAGGCCTTGGATGGCCAACCCTGCCCATCTAGCCAGCCTCTTTTCACATCCCTCCTTCCCCTCCCCCACCTCCATTTCTCAGATTGGACTTCACGCTACCTCAGGGCTTTTGCAAATGCTATTCCCAGTGCCTGGAGTACACTTTCCTCCTCTCGTACCTTTCCTTTTGCCTTGAGAATTCCTGAAGCTCCTTTACCTGTCAGTTTAAATGTTACTTCCTTACTCCCTTATATTCTGGTGACACCTGTGCTTCCTCATCACAACAGTTTGTGCACCTGTAATTAACTGATCATTTAGTGATAATTTGTTTAATTTTATTGCCTTCCTAACCCAACTTTGACCTCTGTGTATTAGTTGTCCTGTGTTCCCAGTGCCTAACAGTACCTGGCATATAGTAGATGCTCATGAAACATCTGACTGATGACTTAGGTCATTCTTCTTTGGGCTTCTGGTTTTGATTTTGGCTAAAAAGTGATATAAAAGTATTAGATTTTTCCCTTATTAACTCAATGTGTGTCTATCTAGTTTCTGATTCCAGATTTCTAATTTTCCCCTATTTCCTCTCCTTCAATTTTTGCCAAGAAACTTCCTTCAGACCTACAACTGTGTCCCTGGCCTCAGCCCTGCAATTTTTTTTTGATCAGTACCCCTGAATTTTTCCTATCTGGTTTTTGTATTCTCATTGGCAACGTTCAGTTCAGTCGCTCAGTCATGTCTGACTCTTTGCGACCCCATGAACTGCAGCACGCCAGGCCTCCCTGTCCATTACCAGCTGCCGAAGTCTACCCAAACCCATGTCAACTGAGTTGGTGATGCCATCCAGCCATCTCATCCTCTGTCGTCCCCTTCTCCTCCTGCCCTCAATCTTTCCCAGCATCAGGGTCTTTTCCAGTGAGTCAGCTCTTCAAATCAGGTGGCCAAAGTATTGGAGTTTGAGCTTCAACATCAGTCCTTCCAATGAACACCCAGGACTGATTTCCTTTAGGGTGGACTGGTTGGATCTCCTTGCAGTCCAAGGGACTCTCAAGAGTCTTCTCCAACACCACAGTTCCAAAGCATCAATTCTTCGGGGCTCAGCTTTCTTTATAGTCCAACTCTCACATCCATACATGACCACTGGAGAAACCAGAGCCTTGACTAGACAGAGCTTTGTTGACAAAGTAATGTCTCTGCTTTTTAATATGCTGTCTAGGTTGGTCATAACTTTCCTTCCAAGGAGTAAGCGTCTTTTAATTTCATGGCTATAGTCACCATCTGCAGTGATTTTGGAACCCAGAAAAATAAAGTCAGCCACTGTTTCCACTGTTTCCCCATCTATTTGCCATGAAGTGATGGGACCGGATGCCATGATCTTAGTTTTCAATGTTAAGCCATTGGCAATGGCAGCATAGTATTTCACCATGAGGATGGTTTATGTAACCATTCCCTACTAAGAACACTAGTGGTGTTTCCAGCTTTCTAATCCTGTGACAGATGCCACAATTAAGATCCTCAAGCATAAATTTTTCTACATCACTGATCATTTTCTCAGGGTAAATGTCTAGAATGGAACTAAGTCAAAGGGTATGAACACTTTTTTAAGACTCAAGGTATATTTTTCTGGTTTTATTCCATTATATTAAGCTTGCTTTTCATGCATAACTCAGTGTTCATGACAGTTACCCTACTGACTCTTTTGCCTGTGCTTCACTTTTTCTGTATCAGCTCCTTCATCTGCCTGATTTCCTGGAATTTTTGTTGTTGTTGTTGTTGCCATTTTCTAGTTGGCAACCAAGTTGCTTATTTCCATATCTTAGTCTTCTGATTGATTTGTTCATTGAATAAATATTTATTGAGCCCCTACTATGTGCCAGAAACTGTCCTTGTCAAAGTGACGTAAACAGCTAGCCAAATAATAAAAGAATATTGTAAGTGCTCTGAAGAATTTTAGAATGCTAAAACAATAAGAGAGAGAATAAACTCTCTCTCTTTAGATAGCTGTTAGCAAAAACCTGAACAATAACAAGCAACTAACTAGTCAACAAGTACACGAAAAGATGGTCAACATCATCAGTCATTAGGGAAGTGCAAATCAAAACCACAATGAGAAATCACTCCATAGCCTCCATGATGGCTACAGTGAAAATAAATATGGGAAGGGGGATGGATAAAAAGCGTTGCAAGGATTTGGAGAAATTGAAAACTTCATATACTGGTTGTGGAAATGCAAAAATGTTACAGCTACGGTGGAAAACAGCTTGGCATTTCCTCAAAAAGTTAAACCTAGAGTTACCATGCATGCATATGACCCATGCATACGACCCAGTGATTCAACTCTTAGGTATATACCAAAGAGAATTGAAAACATACATTCACACAAAACTTGTACATGGGTGTTCTTAGCAGCATTATTCATAGTTGCCAAAAAGTAGAAACAAGTCGAGTGTCCAACTGATGAACAGGAAAACACATTATGATTTATCCATACAGTGGAATACTCAGTTCAGTTCAGTTCAGTCGCTCAGTCGTGTCTGACTCCTACTCAGCCATATAAAAATGAAGCACTGATATATGCTACAACATGGATAAACCTTGAAAACATTATGCAAAGTGAAAGAAGGCAGACTTAAGAGGCCACATTATGTGATTTCATTTATGTGAAATGTTCAGAAGAGGCAGGTTTGTAAAGACAAAGTAGATGAGTGGTTGCTGCTGCCTGGGGGAGGTGAAAATGGAGAGTGACTACTTTCCATGGGCAAGAGGTTTTTCAGGAGATGATGAAATTATTCTGGAAAGAGATAGTGGTGAGGGTTATACAACATTGTGAATATGCTTCAAAAAACCACCAACTGTACACTTTGTTTTGATTTAAATGGTAAATTTTACATTATGGAATTTTTTTTTAAATTTCATAAGGAGTATAGTTGACTTACAATGTTGTGTTAATTTCAGGTGTAAAATAAAGTGAATCAGTATATGTATACATATATCCACTGTTTTTTTTCAAAATTATTTTTTATTGAGGTAAAATTCACATGACATGAAATTCACCATTTTAAAGTATATAATTCAAATTGTTTTGAGCTGTACAAAAAAGAAGCATGTAAATCATTCACAAGCAATGTGAGGGAAGATTACACTAAAATGTAATATGTGGGGAAAATTTCAGTCTTCCTGATGCCATTTTACTCACTTTTTAAGAGAAACTTTGATTTCTCTTATGAAAGATACTACAGAAGATTATACCAGGATCTTAATTTTGCTTACACGTGGTAAAAACTGTGAAGCTGTAATACCTGTCCATTTGTAACTGCTTTATGCTGTTATGAAAGAAATATTCTTTTAGAAACAAAAAGTGCAGAGAGGGTCACCATCAATTAGAAATGGCACAGTAAGTCCAGAGAGAAAAGAGTTTTTCACCACAGCTGAGCTGAGCACAGGTGATGTGGGAGAGTGAGGCAAATGGAAGGAACAGGAGTCAGTTGAATATCAGCATTCACAGGTGAGTACACGGGGACTGATACTGCCTCGGACTTTCTCCTCTTTAATATGCTTAACATTCCCGATGCTACACTTTCCATTATGGTCTCCTAATTAAGTCAGTTTCTTAGCACCCAAAGACCCTTCCTCTGGTATGTTCTGATGATCGACCCTATGCTTGGATCAGGAGGAACACAATGAATAACAAGGTTGTTCGTCCTTCTACCCATCCCTCAAACTGTCCAAGTAGGAAAGTACTATTGAGCGACAACTATAGATGAGGCACATATCATTTAATAAATGGAGAAACAGAAAATGGAAAAATGGCTAGGTTGATGTCTAGGATGAAAAGTTGCAGCAGCAGCATCTGTGTGGAAATTCAATCACACGGCCAGGCAGAAAGACTTCAAAAAGCAAACCTGACGAGGTTGGAATAGAGGCCTCCACTCAGGTGTCTAATTGCAAAGCTCATTCTCTAGGAGAGAAAAGATACCTGACAAGACTTTTATATTGTGTCAAGCTCTTCTAATAGTTAAAGGAAATTAGGGAGAATTTGCATACTTCTAGGCAGGTGACTTCTGTCCTACATAATACATAGGTATATTTTCCAAACTGAATAGGGCCATAATTTCCAATTATGGGCTTCTAAAGTGTAAAATTAATGCAGTACTTTAAGTGAATAATAGGACTACAGAGACAATGCAATCTGCAATTTTCTGCCTTAAATGTTCATTGTAGTAACTATTAATTGCTCGGTTATAACCTGTATAGAAGAACAAAAATATATGCCAGTTCATTCAGCAATTGTTTTGATATGGCTCATGTTATTTGTTTGTTTTTTACTCTATGAAAGTTGTTTTTATCTCTCTGTTCCTCAATTTCTGCATCTGTAATATGGGGATGATAAATATAACTGAGCAATATGGTTGTTAAGATTACACAAGTTTCTAATGTATGTAAAAGGCTTAGAGAGCAATGGCTGGTATATGGAAAATGCTTAACAAAGCTTAACAATTATTATTATCATTATTCTTAAAATACATACAAATTAACAGTTTATATCTAACAAGAATATTTAATGCTTTTGGTAATACAATGTTATTTTTGAAATTGTCATGTAGGAGATTCCATGGTGATCCAGTGGTTAGGAATCCATGCTTGCACTGCAGGGGGCAGAGGTTCGATCCCTGGTTGGGGAACTAAGATCTTGCATATCATATGGCCAAAAACAAACAAACAAACAAAATTATCATATAAAGATATATTCTTTTTCTTGGTCATTATCAAACTCTTTAAGGATAAAGAAAAATTTTAGATATTCCAATTAATCAGATTTTTATGGTGAAAACTAAAACAACTAAGAGAATTGAGGTGACTAAATATGAGTAAAGCACACACAATTCTTGTGAGACTAACTTCTGATGAGAAATCTGTATTTTCCTCTAGGTCACGGACAACGTGGAAGAAGGTGAAAACAGAGGTAGTTTTGCAGAGGACTATAAAAATACACCGTACATAAAAATAAAATAAAAAAAAATACATTGTACGTTGAGCCATGCAGAAATAACAGTGACGGAGATACCTGCAACTCCTATCAAAGAAACAAAGGTGTGTGTCGATGCATAATCATAACAGAGGCAAGCGGTGAGGTTTGGGTGGGCTTTATTATTTTCACAGGGAGGCAGCTGCTGAATCATAAATTTGGTGAAATAGAAAAATTGAAAATGACGAGGAAAAGAAATCTAATATTTTTGGAGACAGCTCTACTCTAGTACAGACAGCACGGTGATAACAGTAGGATGATTTCAGGGGAGATGGTCTTTAAAAGTCATCCTTACTGGAAAAGATGCTAAACATCACTACTCATTAGAGAAACGCAAATCAAAACCACAATGACATACTACCTCACAGCTGTTAGAATGGCCATTATCCAAAAGGCTGGAAATAACAAGTGTTGGCAAGGATGTGGAGAAAAGGGGATCGTTGTGCACTGTTGGTGGGAATATAAATTGTGGTACAGCCACCATGGGCTTCCCTCATAGCTCAGTCGGTAAAGAATCTGCCTGCAATGCAGGAGACATGGGTTTGATTCCTGGGTCAGGAAGATCCCCTAGAGAAGGAAATATCAACTCACTCCAGTATTCTCACCTGAAAAATCCCATGGACAGAGGAGCCTGGCAGGCTACAGACCACGGGATCACAAGAGTCGGATACGATTTAGCAACTAAACCACAGCCAAACTCAAACCACAGTTTTTGAGTTTCCTCAAAAAACTAAAAATAGAACTACTGAATGATCTGACAATCTTCTCCTAGGTATTTACCCAAAGAAAATGAACATGCTAACTTGAAAAAATATATCAACCTTATGTTCATTTCAGGAATCTAAGTGTTCATTGATGGATAAATGGGTAAAGATGTCTCTCTCTCTCTCTCACACACACACACACCCACACCCACAGAAGAATCCTACTCAGACATGAAAAAGATTGAAATCTTGAAATTTGCAGCAGCACAGAAAAACCGAAGGCATTATGCTAAGAGGGTATTATGCTAAGTGAAGTAAGTCAGACAGAGAAAAACAAATATCATATGGTCTCACTTATATATGGAATATAAAAAACAAAACAAGTGAACAAAACTCCCCAAACTCATGTATCCAGAGAAATGAGTGATGCTTGTGGGGAGTAGGGTGTTGGGAGTGGGCAAAATGAGGGAAGGGGGTTGGGAGGTATATACTTGCCCTTGTGAAATGAATAAATCATGGGTGCAGGGCGCAGTATAGTGATGATAGTCGATGACTTTGTTGGGCATGTTTGAAAGTTGCCAGTGGAGTGGATCTTGAAAGTTCTCATCACAAGGAAACAAAATACTTTTGTGTAATTTTTATGGTGACAAATGGTGGCCAGAAACAATGGAAACCAGATCATTTTTCAGTGAATACAGTGTCAGCTCATTACATTGTACACTGTGTGTCAGTCATACCTCGATTTTTAAAAAGTTAGCCTTCCTGTGCTTCAGTTTCCCATCTAAAAATGAGAATTCTATGTATTTAGGGTTCTATGCAATGGCAACACACGAGAGTACATGCTGCTGCCGCTTACTCACTCAGTCACGTCCTGCTCTCTGTGGCCCATGGACTGCAGCCCACCCGGTCCTCTGCCCCTGGAGTTTTCCAGGCAAGAGTACCAGAGTGGGGTGCCTTTTCCTACTCCCAGGGATCTTTCCGACCCAGGGATCGATGCAGTGTCTACTGCATCGGCACGTGGATTCTTTACCACTAGTGCCACCTGGGAAGGCCTATAAAATGAAAATTAAATGGAAGCAATTTTACTCTACCTTATTAAGTTAGAAAAATAGAAGGAGTAAATGCTAAGTTCCTTAAAAGATATATTTTATACATTTAATTATCAAATTTCCATACTGTCATGTATTTGATATTGTCAAGAACTTACACTTCCAGTTTCATTTTGGAATCATTTTGTTTATTTTCAATGAAATTTTTTTTTTTTATTTGTTGGTTGAAACTGAGTAAAATATGTACGTTAATTTGGGGAGAATTGACAGAGTTGTTTTTTAAGTTTTTCTTATTTTTTGGTTGTGCTGGGTCTTTGCTGCTCAGGCTTTACTCTAGTCGCAGTGTGCATGTTGAGAAAGTTCTCATCAGTTCTCACTGTGGCATGTGGAATCTTCCCAGACCAGGGATCAAACCGTGTCCCCTGAACTGGCAGGCAGATTCTTAATCACTGGATCACCACGGAAGTCTGGAAAGCTATTTTTAATGTTGATTTTTTATAACCATCAGTTTACTGAATTCTCTCATTCTTTCCAACAGTATTTCAGTTGCCTCTCTTGGAGTTTCTTGCTACAAATACATAGCAACTGCAAAAAAGAGGGAGAAAAGAAGAATATTTCTTCTTTTCAAATAATCAAACTCATTTTTTCATTTATGTCTTTCATTGGCTATAACTAGCAGAACAACAGATAGGGTACACACCTTACACATTTGTCTCAGATTTTTAAATGAATGTTAGTTGTTGATTTCAAATAGAAAAGATTGTATCACATGAGAGAAGATTCCTTTTATTTTTTTCTTTACTAATGGTATTCTAGTTTTATACTTATCAGAATTCCTCTTACCAAAAGTTGTTTCCATAAAGCCCCATATAACTCATTTTGAATTAATATACATTATATTTAACATGCTGTTAAATGTTAGTCACTAAGTCATGTCTGACTCTTGTAGTCCCATGGACTTTAGCCCTCCAGGGTCCTCTGTCCATGAGATTTCCCAGACAAGAATACTGGAGTGGATTGCCATTTCCTTCTCCAGGGGTCTTCCCAACCCAGGGATAGAACTTACTTTTCCTTCATTGGCAGGTGGATTCTTTAACCGCTGAACCACCAAGGAAGCCCCATATTTAATATATATTACTGAAGAAGCAACAGTTAGAACTAGACATGGAACAATGGACTGGTTCAAAATTGGGAAAGCAATATGTCAAGGTTGTATACTGTTGCCCTGCTTATTTAACTTATATGCAGAGTACATCATGCAAAATGTTGTGCTGGATGAAGCACAAGCTGGAATCAACATTGCCAGGGGAAATATCAATAACCTCAGATATGCAGATGACACCATCTTTATGGCAGAAAGCGAAGAAGAACTAAAGAATCTCTTGATGAAAATGAAAGAAGAGAGTGAAAAATCTGGCTTAAAACTCAACATTCAGAAAACTAAGATCATGGCATCTGGTCCCAACACTTCATGGCAAATAGATGGGGAAACAGTGGAAACAGTGAGGGACTTTGTTTTCTTTGGCTCCAAAATCACTGCTGATGGTGATTGCAACCATGAAACTAAAAGATGCTTGTTCCTTGGAAGAAAAGCTATGACATACCTAGACAGCATATTAAAAAGCAAAAACATTACTTAGCCTGCTGTTGCTGCTGCTAAGTCGCTTCAGTCGTGTCCGACTCTGTGCGACCCCATAGACGGCAGCCCACCAGACTCCCCTGTCCCTGGGATTCTCCAGGCAAGAACACTGGAGTAGGTTGCCATTTCCTTCTTCAGTGAGTGAAAGTGAAAAGTGAAAGTGAAGTCACTTAGTGGTGTCCGACTCTTAGGGACCCCATGGACCGCAGCCTACCAGGCTCCCCCGTCTATGGAATTTTCCAGGCAAGAGTACTGGAATGGGGTGCCATTGCCTTCTCTGTTACTCAGCCTACAAATGCCCATTTAGACAAAGCTATGGTTTTTCCAATAATCATGTACAGATGAGAGAGTTGGGCCATAAAGAAGGCTGAGTGCCAAAGAATTGATGCTTTTGAACAGTAATGTTGGAGAGGACTCTTGAGAGTCCTTTGGACTGCAAGGAGATCAAACCAGTCAATCCTAAAGGAAATCAGTCCTGAATATTCANTGTACAGATGAGAGAGTTGGGCCATAAAGAAGGCTGAGTGCCAAAGAATTGATGCTTTTGAACAGTAATGTTGGAGAGGACTCTTGAGAGTCCTTTGGACTGCAAGGAGATCAAACCAGTCAATCCTAAAGGAAATCAGTCCTGAATATTCACTGAAGGGACTGATGATGAGGCTGAAGCTCCGATATTTTGGCCATTTGATGTGAAGAACTGACTCACTGGAAAAGACACTGATGCTGGGAAAGATTGAAGGCGGGAGAAGAAGGCGATGACAGAGGATGAGATGGTTGGATGGCATCACTGATTCAATGGACATGAGTTTGAGCAAGCTTCAGGAGACAGTGAAGGACAGGGAAGCCTGGTGTGTTGCAGTCCATGGGGTCGCAAAGAGTTAGACACAACTGAACGACTGAACAAAATCATAATTTGCATAATTATTAGGATCTGAAAATACAAATTCCCCTTTTAATACATATGGTGAAGATTAAATTCAGGAAAAAAATGTATTATATATAAGTGTCACATATGAGGCACTTTATTATTAATAAATGCTTCAGAGTAGTGTTTCTCAAAGAGGAGTTCAAAATTCACTTGTGGTACTTAAAGAACTGTACCCCAGATCCATTAAAAGGGAATTTATGGAGCTGAAGGCTAGGAAGTTGAATTTTCAATAAGATCACCAGGTGACTCTTACATACCTTCCAGTTTAAAACCCTGCCACAGAGAATAAAAGAACAAGCAAAACATACAGGAAAAAAATAGAGAGGGGGAGTGTATTTGAGCTTATCATCACAGAGTGGCAAAGCTCAATTCATCATGCTGTAGTGAATCAACTGGCAGTGAGCCTGATGAGACCATTCAGCCTCTGCCTGCTCCAGGCACTGTTTGTCTAGGGTTAATTCTGACCATTTCCTTTAAATCATTGATTTTTCCAACAGGGCTATAGAGGCTCCAATACGGAAACACAGAGGAGGATAAACTACTGGGACTCTCTTTTTCAACTTCAAGCAGAGAAGCTTCACTTTTATCTGTTATATGTTTTAGAGTTCTGAACAATAGTTTAAAAGTTTGCAAATGATTGATATACACCCTTCAGCAACATCTTAATTTTACTATAAAGTTAGATCATTTACTGTTGCTGCATATGATTAAAACAAAAAGGCTCCATATGAGCAAATTTGACACAGTCCCTTTTCTGTTTTTCTTTATGTATTTGTCTCAAAAAATTAAATCTCTTCTTTATCAGTGAAGTTGCTCAGTCGTATCCTACTCTTTGCGACGCCATGGACTGTAGCCTACCAGGCTCCTCTGTCCATGGGATTTTCCAGGCAATAGTACTGGAGTGGATTTTCTGTTTTTCTTTATGTATTTGTCTCAAAAAATTAAATCTCTTCTTTATCAGTGAAGTTGCTCAGTCGTATCCTACTCTTTGCGACGCCATGGACTGTAGCCTACCAGGCTCCTCTGTCCATGGGATTTTCCAGGCAATAGTACTGGAGTGGATTGCCATTTCCTTCTCCAGCGGATCTTCCCGATCCAGGGATCAACAGGGGCTGTGATTTTTGCATATAATGTGTTAAATGCGTCTATAAATCTGAGGACATGCTATAGCTGTTTATTAATACTGGGTTTCCCTGGTGGCTCAGATGGTAAAGAATTCCCCTGCAATATAGGAGATCTGGGTCCAATCCCTGGGTCAGGAAGATCCCCTGGAGAAGGGAATGGGTACCCACTCCAGTATTCTTGTCTAGAGAATTCCATGGACAGAGGAGCCTGGCAGGCTAGAGTCCTTGGGGTCACAAAGAGTCAGGTACAACTGAACGACTAACATACTTTACTATTATTACTACTATTAATCAGAAACTTATATTTTATAAGTTTTGAAAAGGGAGAAAAAAACAATAAAATAAATAAGGGATAATTCATGTGGCCCATGACTAAGACAGGAGCTACGGTTTCTGGCCAGAGTGCTCATCACTTTCTGTTGGTTTTGGTGAATGTCCTCACACACCTCTGAGTCTCAATTCCTTCTTCAGTAAATGAAAGATGTTGGAATGAGATTGCCAAGCTTCTTTTCAGCCCTAAAAGTTGATGATTTCTTTGTATGTCAAAGAATTCAACAGACTTAGATTAGAGCACACTGCTGTACTTCAGGCTCTCTGTCATACACAAGAAAAAGTTTCTGGTTAATTATAAGGCATAGAAACTCCAATACTTTGGCCACCTGATGCGAAGAGCTGACTCATTTGAAAAGACCCTGATGTTGGGAAAGATTGAGGGCAGGAGGAGAAGGGGATGACAGAGGATGAGATGGTTGGATGGCATCATCGACTCAATGGACATGGGTTTGGGTGGACTCTGGGAGTTGGTGATGGACAGGGAGGCCTGGCGTGCTGTGGTTCATGGGGTTGCAAAGAGTTGGACACGACTGAGCTTAACTGAACTGAATGTCTGCTATACACTGAGACTAATTTATTCTAAAATTGATTGCATGCATCTAAGTCACTTCAGTTGTGTCCAACTGTGTACAACCCTATGGACACTAGCGTGCCAGGCTCTTCTGTCCATGGGATTCTCCAGGCAGGGGATCTTCCCCACCCAGGGATCAAACCCACATCTCTTATGTTTCCCGCATGGGCAAGTGGATTCTTTACTACTAGCGCCACCTGGGAAGCCCCCTAAAATTAACTAATTCACCACAATAAATACTTATGTGTAATTAAAAGCAAGGACCCTAAGATAATCATTATGCTCGCTCTTCTTTTTAAACATAAGCATGTAAATTAACTTCCTATGTTAATTAAGGTAACCAGTTCATCAGGACAAGGATGCCACATTAAGTCAAGGCTAATACGTCAGTTCTCCACTTTAGGCTTTGCTTCTCTTTACATTAGTTTTTCAAGGCAAGTTGTTTTCCCAGGTAGCACTTTGCTTTCCTCCTATGGTCTCTGAAGAGCTGAATTCTTTACATGGTTTCTTTTCAATTGCGTTTCATGATATTTCACTAGCTCTCACTACTTAGAAATGAATTAAGTAAAATCATGAGCCTTTCATCTATTTAGCAAATACTTGCTGAACACACCCTGCAATCTTAGCAGTGCAGAGGACGTTGAGGCAAGGAAGAAGCGAGATAGCCATGACCTGGAGAAGCTCACTGCCTTCTTTTTTTGGCTGCACTGTGCGGCATGTGGGATCTTAGTTCCCTGGCCAGGAATTGAATCTGCGTTCCCTAAGTGCAGACTCTTAACCACTGGACCACTAGGGAATTCCCAGCTCACAGCTTTCTTGAGTCAATGTAGAAAGTAGAAACCACGTCCAGTATATTGACCCCATGATAAAGAAGATCCTTAACAAATGATCATTTTGACTTTTCAAACAAAAATTCCTTACCAACAATTGTATGTGAAATACACATTTGAAAATTTAACAGCAAGGTATTGGTCTGAAAGGAAGCCCTCGTAATATTTCTTTGTGGAGGCTGAAGTAAATTCAAATATAAGATAATGAATAGATTGAAGAATTAATATTTTGGTATAAGCATCACTAAAAAGCTGTAAAGGCGAGAGCATGGAAATGACAACCGTTACACATAATAAGCGTATTTTCCCTCCTCCCCTCCATCCTATTGTTCAGTTTTGTAAAAGAGAACTATTGGGGTTAGGCATCTTAGAGAAAGGGGAAAAAAAGGTAGATACAGCACACAGGAAGAATTTTTATCTTACCTTTCCCTTCGTCTCAGTTTACTTTTTGCCTAGTGATTGTAGCATAGACGCTGTTCCCAGGAGCCTGGGTCCCACAGGGTTGGGTAAAACATCAATAACATACTTTAAACAATTCTTCACAGTCAGACTTTCACATTGCATTTGGATGTGCCATGCTCTTTGTAAGCCCATACTCATTCTATGTATACACACAGTTCTCTTCACTTTGCTGTTCTTTCCCTGTGTTAATGAGATATTGATACTGTGTTTTGCAGGGTTTATCCCCACCTCACAGCTCCCTCACTTCTCTGAATTAAAGTTAGACATCGCTGCAATGTTCTTTGGTTCCTGCTTTGTTGGGAAAGCTTTCAGTGGCAATATCTGTGATCATGGGTGTATTAAATGTCAGGCTTGAAATAATCATTCTGGCCTGGGCTGATGGTAAATGAGGGGACTTCTCCTTTACTTTTCATCCTGCGCAAGGAAAATTCCTTTCAGATTCAACACACAAGTCAAATGAGCTCAGACTCAGCTTGAATGTGTATCCCACTCTGCCTCCCTCGCCACCCCAGAAAAATAGAATTCACAGAACCTAAGCTGAATACTACCATTAAGAGGAAATTGCATTTACCACATTTCCAGGAGAACAGCAAAAAGAAGCAAGATAAATGCCAGGATACGTCTTGGATCTTTTCTAACTGATGTGTCAGGGTGTGGCAGAACTTAGAAGAGCGGGAAAAGATGTCATTTCTGCTCTTTGGGATGAAATTAACTTCTTTTCAAAGTTATTTTAAAGTATCATTTAATTATTTCTTGTGTGCATCTGAAAACGAAAGTAAATTAAAGAATCCACTGGGCATTGAAACTTTCCTATATATTAAAAATTTTTATAGTGACTCTAAGCATCTAGCAATCTTTTTTGTATTGTAATTTAATTCCTTGTGACTCATTCTTTTCATGTGATCTCTGAAATAAAATATCGGCGTTCTGGAGCACAAAGTGGAGTACTAAATAACTCTAAATATACATGGTGGTAGGCACTGCCGGCCAGCTGGTCACGTTTAAGAGTTGTAGTTTTCCCGGTATATGTAACTAAGTTATCTGTGAAAGCCGAATCTGCAGGTTCTTATTCAGGAATACGGAATTTGATACTGGAAAATAGGAAGAAGCCTACGGCGGTTGGGTCTTTGCCGTCCGGATGAAAAACATGAACAGGCTCACAGAAATAATGAGGCAGGCAGCGCGCGCGATGGGCCCCGGGTTCCCCCGGGAACTGCGCCGTGGGACCCAGGGGACAGGCACGCACCCTCCTGACCGCACCTCTGCTCGCAGGCCGCTCCCGCAGCTCCCAGCGCGCACCCACGTCCGCCCCGCTGCGGAGTCCCTGGGCTGCAGAACTCGCCCCAGGCCTGTGGCTTTTCAGAAACACAGTTTCGTTTCTCCCTTCACACGGACGGGGATTCTTGACAGATAACTTGGCTGTCAGATGCCAGCTTGCCTATGTAGTAACATCATCTTCTTGAACACAATAACAATATATTTTAAAGGCATGGCACGTGTGAACAAAAGTTCATCTTACAGATCCGGGCAAAAAGATAGTGCATGCACATCCCGAAGTCTAAAAGTCTCCTCTGCTCTGCAATTTTCATTTGTTATAGGAGGAGCCACATCTCAGGAATGTAATCGTTCTGAAACTGTGGGGGCTGTGTTTCTTCACTGGAGCAGTTTAGGGTACCCACATTAGGAGGTGCCCAGTTTGACTTGTGCTGTATGATTTTGGGTGGGTTTCATTTAATATTTGCTCATTTGGGGAAAAATAAGAGTACAAACTACCTTTAAGGTAGTAGTCACCAACAGAGGCTTGATCAGATTCGAATTTTTGGACATGATTACTTCACAGACACTGTATCATATCAAGGGCACATAATCTCTGGTGGCTTTTCTTTTTGTGATGACAGTATTCGTTGACAGAAACTATCAACCTGGTATGTTCATTATAAATTTCCCCACCAGCTCTCCACCTATGGTTTTAGCAGCCCTTGATAACCGTTTCTTAGATACTTTATTCATTAGGGGCTGCAAAAATGGCAATATTTTAATTATATCATTCCTTCTTCATTTATTGGCAGGATCTCTTCTCAGTAATTGATTACCCTGAGATACAGTTCATACAGAAAAGGCAAAATAAGTGCTTGACTCTTTTATCTATCCATTTTTTTGGAAATAAAGAGCTGCTTCCTTCACATACTTCAAAGGTGACCAGTGAGTCTATTTTTGGAGAGTTACTGTGAAGCTGTGGATATTATTGTACTTGATGCATCTCAGTGTGCTGCAGTTATTTATTTACTTATTTATTTGGTGCTCAAAATATCCCATTTCCTGCCAGCGCTCTTGTGTCTGTCTGGCACCACTCTAGACATCTTTGACAGCTTTCTTGCTTCCGGTACAACAGGATGTTCCAAGGGTCAGAGGAAGATTAAATGACATCATAGGGAAGCAGTCAACAACATTTAGAATGAGAAATTCTTCAGGACAAACTATTTGGTTTCTTCAACAATAAATTGCAAGAGGGAAAGGAAGGAGGGCGTGAAACCCATAGATGGGAAGAGACTGGAAAAACCAGATAAATGCAGTTTCTGGACCTTGTTTGCATCCTAATTAAAAAAAAAAAAAGCTGTAAAAGAGATAATCAGCAAGAACCTACTGTATGGCAAAGGGAACTCTCCTCAGAATTCTATAATACCTACATGGGAAAAAATATGAAAAAGAATAGATGTATGCCTGGGCTTCCCTAGTGGCTCAGATGGTAAAGAATCTACCCTCAGTAAAGGAGATCTGGGTTTGATCCCTGGGCCGGGAAGATCCCCTGGAGAAGGGGATGGCTACCTACTCCAGTATTCTTTCCTGGAAAATTCCATGGACAGAGGGGCCTGGCAGGCTACAGTCCATGGGGTCACAAAGAATCAGACATGACTGAGCAATTTTCCTACAGAGATCTACTTCTAATAAAATCACTTTGCTCTACACCTGAAACTAACAAAACATTATAAATCAACTATGCTCCAATACATTTTAAAAATAGCTGTAAAAGATAATGAATGAGAAAAAAATCAAGGAAAAATTAATGCTGGTTGTTGGTGTTTTGGTGGTACTAAGGAATTGACATTAAAATGTTAAGATGTGGTAGTACAATTGTATGTTAAAAAATACTGTTTTAGAGATATATACAAAAGTATTTATGGGTAAAATTTTATAATATCTGAAGTTTATTTCAAAAGGATCTAGTTGGAGAGGAAAGTAGATATGATGTAGGGATCATAGATGTAATATAGATGGAGTATGTTTGGCCATGTGTTGATAACCGTTGAAGCTGGGTGATGAGTATATGGTGAGGCCCTGCATTATTCTCTCTGGTTTTATATGTCTGAAAATTGCATAATAAAAAATTTAAAATTTATTTTAAAATAGAAACCACCCTAGAAGGAAGCTGAAGAGGAACTGGTGATGGTAGAACGACACCAACTCCATAAATAAAGTCTTGCCTAATTCAGAAATGTGCTAACCACCTGCCAGCTGCAGTATCAGAATAAGAGGAGAGGCCTGGTGGCTACGCAAGCCGACTGATGCTCCCTTGTGTTACTGAGGTGTGCCCAGGGCCTGTGCTCAGTGCTTTGTGTGTGTTTAGCTCACCTCGTCCTCACAATAGCTTCATGAGACTGATGGTGTTTTTAGAATACCTGTTTTACAAATGGAAAACCTGAGGTTCAAAGGGACTACTCCCATGATAAGCAGAGACAGGCTTCAAACTGTTTGGTCTGGCTCTAGAGCCCGTATTACTAACAGCGACATAAATAGCTCTTAATAGAAGCCAGGCCTGTTCAAAGTGCTTCGCTTCTGTTCATTCAGTGTTCACAGCAATAACCCTCTGAGGAAGACCCTTCCAGTAGACCCTTTTCACAAGTGAGAAGATTGTGCTATCACAGGTGAAGTAACCGCAAAGTCGCGCAGCAGACCTGGAGCCTCTGCTGCCTCTCACACCCTTAGCTGCCCGTCTACACTGTGCAGGGGTCCTTCCTTCCTGGTTTGAGAAGCATCTGTTGAGTACATGCAAGAGCCGTCTCTGTCAAAAGTGCTGGGTTATGGGGATGAACTTTTCTCTTTTTTTGCCTTCCAGTAGCTTCCTGTCTTTTCGTCCCTGAGTCTCTGGGGAGCTACTTAGAAGATGATGGGGCTACAACTGAGAAGCTCATGCTACCTGTGGGTACTTCATAGTCTGAAGTTGAGTTAGGAAGAGAACTGAACCGTCTCCCCAGGAAGGCTTCTCCTGAACCCGCGAGTTTCTGAGGCGAGGCTCTGAAAGAAGTTGCTTGTGAATCTATCACTTCACACTAAGAGCCTCCACGGCTGGGGGCACCTGGTCCCTGGTCCCCAGGGACACCCTGCTCATTCCCATCTTACAATCTTCTCTCGCTGGGCTCTGTTCCCGGCTTATTCGTCTCGGCTTTGGCTCTCAGTAACCCCCCTACTCTGAAATCTCAATGCCCTTATTGGTTGTGCTAATCAATTTTGTACTTAATTATATACACCCCTCAGTTGTTACCTAAGAGTTTCACTGTGTGCATCTTGCCTCTTTGCTTCAGTTGTAAATATTTGGAAGTCAAAGAATAGGTCTTATGCTGCACTGATACTCCCTCAACAAGCCCCAAACCATGGAGTGGTGCTCGCTAAACATGATTATAGGAAAGTCTTTACCACTGTACAGTGTATGTTAGATGGCAGCACGTAAAATGGTCAAGAACACAAGCTCTCCCTCTTACTAGCGGTGTGCCTCGAGGCAAATTATTTATATCTTTTATGTCTTTGTTTTCCTCTCTGTAAAATGGATGTAGATAACAGATTCTACTTCATGCATGTAGAGTACTTAGCAAAGTGCCTAGTAACAAATATTTAATGCAATAGCAGCTAGTATTTTTACTATTACTGCTAACTGCCTAGCAAAGTAAGGTTTCATTTATTTATTTACTTATATTTTGCCTGTGCTGGGTCTTTGTTGTGGTGTAGGCGCTTCATGGCCATGTGCAAGCTCTCTAATTGCAGCACACAGGTTTAGTTGCCCGTCTGTATGTAGGATCTCAGTTTCCTGACCAGGGATCAAACCCACATGCCCTGCATTGGAAGACGAATTCTTAACCACTGGACCACCAGGGAAGCCCCAGTAAGGTTTTATTGATGAACCAGAGCATTTTTTCCCTACATATGAAATCAGATTAAATCAGAGATTGTGTAATACGCATGATTTAGTTGGCTCAAGAGGTTATGGGGTAGAGTGGAAAATCAATGATCACTAAATTCTTCTTGGTATTGGACCAGAAACCAAATTTCTCCTCTGATCCTGGCCATAAAATCTTGGCTTTTATGAGCCTTGGTTTGTACCTATGAAAAATGGAATTAATAATAGGTAGTTCACTAGGTTGGGCTTCCCAGGTAGCTTAGATGGTAAAGAATCTGCCTGCAGTGCAGAAGACCTGGGTTCAATCTCTGGGTCAGGAAAATATCCTGGAGGAGGAAATGGCCACCCACTCCAGTATTCTTCTTGCCTGGAGAATCCCATGGACAGTGGAGCCTGGTGGGCTACAGTCTATGGGGTCGCAAAGAGCCAGACATGACTGAGTAACTTTCATTTCACTTTACTTCAGTCTGTTAGGTTGCTGTATGGTTCAGAAAAATGAATATAAAGCATCTAGCCCAGAATTTTATACAAAATGGATCTTAAAGAAACCATTCCATTTAACATCATCAAGCTTGTAGTGTCTCTCTCTAAAGAGATTATGTCTGCTTAGTAGATGAGGCCTTCGTGGTTGTTTTCTTTTCTTTTTTCCTTTTGCCATGCGTGATCTTAGTTCCCCGACCAGGGACTGAACCTGTGCCTCCTGCAGTGGAAGCATGGAGTCTTAACCACTGGACAACCAGGGAAGTCCCCCAATTGTAATTATTTATGGTTGATTTATCGACCTCTCTTTTCTAGAAAGTTCTAGCCCTCTAGACCAACTGCAATACTTCAGTGCCTCTGAATCCTTGCTATTCAACTATACTCCTTTCTGTTATATGCTCCCAGGCGTATATACTTGGTACATACTAGGAACTTAATGAATTTATATTGAATGACTCAAGAACCTACTTTTCACAGATGCATATAGAACATCCCGGGGCTTCCCTGGTAGGTCAGCTGGTAAAAAATCTGCCTACAATGTGGGAGACCACGGTTTGATCCCTAGGTTGGGAAGATCCTCTAGAAGAGGGCATAGCAACCCTCTCCAGTATTCTTGTCTGGAGAACCCCATGGACAGAGGAGCCTGGCAGGCTATAGTCCATGGGGTTGCAAAGAGTTGGATGTGACTGAGCAACAAAGTACAGCATAGACCATCCCTCTTCTGTTAACACACTCTTCCCAGTTTATCAGCCTCTCAATCTACTGTTGACTGATCTCATCTATTACATTTTGGTGCTTCTTCATGTTGTCCCAAGGATGACCTTCACTCTAGTGCTTCTTTTTTCCATCCACTAGTAAGATTTTTAGATCAGATAGGAAAGAGGCCATCTCAAACGATGTTTTTGAAGAGATTCAGGAATGCCAAATGAATAATGCTTGAGGGGAACCAAGAATACAAGGTGGAAAAAAATGCAAAGAGAAGATATATAGGGCAGGTGGAGAGAGATTGTGGAGAGACTTAATGGTCAGGCCAAAGAATCTAACTTGACATATCTGGCAGTTGGAAAAGCCAAAAGGTTGTTTATATAAGTTATGATAATCTTTTTTTTTGGCTGTGCCTATCTTAGTTCCCTGACGAGGGTGTGTACCCATGCCCCCTTGCACTGGGAGCTCAGAGCCTCACTACTGGACTGCCAGGGAAGTCCCTACAGTGATATTTAAATGTAGTTTTATACATTAAAGAGTCAAAACTGCTATTATAATTAAAACAGCAGTCTCTTGTTTCACCTTTCCTAATCCCCTGTTCCCACTCCCCAGAGGTAAACATGTTAAATTCCTTTAAACTGTTTCTTCTGGTTATTTGAATCTACTTGTTTTCTTTTTGCAGGATGACCCCCAGCTCTTGCTCCATTACCTTCTCTCCATCTTCCCAATACAGTCCCATCATAATTTCTTGTTAAATCAGTATTTGTGATTTATATTGTTACAATCATTTAGATTGTATAAATACAGTTCACAACTAATTAAATTTTCTTTGCTACACAGTTTTTCCTGGTGTTAGTTATTGCCTCACTGTTTTATTTACTTAACTGCTGTGTACTGACCACTAATTGAGCCTCAGATGCTTCAATAAAGATGTAAGCTAATCGAGTATGTAAATAACCTATTGGATTTTTCTCAACTTGCTGACTTAGCAACTAAACAACAACAATGGATATGGAGCTCTTAGCAATATCTCTGACAAAAAATAACTAGTGAAAATTATCTTTGTATATGTGTCACAGGCATCATCCACTTAGAAATTTTGTTTTCATTCTAGTTTTCTAGTGACCTTTGCTATGCAAGGAATCTATATACAATGGCTGAGTGCCCTCTAAGTCGCTTGAGTCTGCTCCAACTCTTCAGGACCCTGTGGACTGTAGTCCATCAGGCTCCTCTGTCCATGGGATTCTCCAGGCAAGAATACTGGAGTGAGTTGCCATGCTTTCCTGCAGGGGATCTTCCCAACCCAGGGATTGAACCTGCATCTCATATCTCCTGCATTGGCAGGTGGGTTCTTTACCAGTAGCACCACCCAGGGAGCCCATGCTATTGCTAAGTTACCAAAATATTCTCGAATTCTTTATTTTCACTTGATCCTCAAAATGACCAAAGAATTAGACTGATTTTGAAACCTGGCTATAGTGCTATCTGGTTGTATGCAAGTTGCATGCGTGCTTGATCAGTTGCTCAACCTGTCCACTCTTTGCAACCCCATGGACTGTAGCCCGGCAGGTTCCTCTGTCCATGGGATTTCCTAGCCAAGAATACTGGGGTGGGTTTCCATTTTCTTCTCCAGGGGGATCCTCCCAACCCAGGGATCAAACCCGCATCTCCTGCATTGGCAGGTGGGTTCTTTACCACTGCACCATTTATATGCAAGTTATCTCATTTCTTTTCTCATTTTTTTCCAAGGAAGTTGGGGATAGTTTTAAGGATTAAATGAGATAATCTCCAAATATCAATATATATATATGTTAACTATTGTTATTGAGGTAAAGCGTTATTAATCTACTTGCTGATTAGACAAAACAAAACAAAGAAATTAAGTTGCATGCACTGTTGGCACAGTGTGTAAGGGCAGAAAGTGAAAGTGAATTCAGTTGTGTCCGACTCTTTGTGACCCCATGGACTATACAGTCCCTGGAATTCTCCAGGCCAGAATACTGGAGTGGGTAGCCCTTCCCTTTTCCAGGGGATCTTTCCAACCCAGGGATCAAACCCAGGTCTCCCACATTACAGGCAGATTCTTTACCAACTGAGCCACAAGGGAAGCCTGGGCTTAAAGATCATCACAGACTGAATCATAGTGTGAGTATCAGAGGAGAGTTTGACTTATGTTCACTGCTACACCCTACTGCCTAAAGTAATATCTGGTAAATAATAGGCACTCATACACGTGATGAATAAATCATATAAACACAAAGTTTCAGGCATGGAAATGGTCTCCAAAATTTGGTTAAATAAATTGATTTTTCAAATAGGGAAACTGAGGCCCAGATACTTTTAAGTGAACCTTGGACATGTTTTTTGTTTCTTTGTGTCTGCATAGTGCTTTTTGAAACCAAAATTAAAGTAGTTGCCAACTTAGGCCTGGCCATCTATGAAGAGAAAACTCAATTTAGTGGCTTAAAGACGATAGAGGTTTATTTCTTGCCCATGTAAGAGAAAAACTAATGGTGAGCAACGCAAGGTGGTAACTCCAGAGTCAAGAAGATCGTAGACACATATCCTTCTGCTCTACCATTCTTGACACATGGCTTCCATCATGTGTTACACACATACACACACACACACAGACACAGGCTTACACACATATTTGGCTGCGCCAAGTGGCTTGGGCCCTAGTTCCCCCACAAAGGGTCAAACCTGGGCCCCAAAAGTGAAAGTGTGAAGTCCTAACCACTGGACCACCAGGGAATTCCCTTCACCTTCTATGTAGGGTTATGGTTTTAAAAAAACAACAACAACAAAAAATTGGCTTCTGGGGCTCCAGCCATTGCATTCTGTCAGGAAGGAGGAAGATGAGGAAAAGGGGGGCGCTTTCCAGCCGAGCTGGCCCAGGAGATTACCTGAACTTTCCACACAACTTCCCTTTTTATCTCATCCACCCAAGGTGACAAAGAAGTTGGAGAACGTATTTTTTTTCAGTCTGATGGACTTGCTGCCTGGGTTAAAGTGGAATTCTTTTTATAAGGAAAATAGAGGGGAATTGATATTGGGTAGAAATTTTCTATCAGTTGTCAATACTTTTAAAAATCAGAAAATTTTACATAGAAATCTGGATTTCTCTTGTAAAAATCAGAAGATGGAGCTGAGTTATAGGTCAGAGAGAAAAGCAGATTTGGCTGGACTAGAAGAGAGACTGGATGACGTGGAGGAGGCTCATGAAGGCTAGATTGAGGAGGAAAGGAGGGAGTTGAAATTCCAGAACATGAGGCGTGATTTGGAGTTTAGCGTTTTGGTCTGATAAAATTGCTGTTTTGAGAGGATTCATCTAGTAATAGTGTAGAGAATGGGATAAATGGGAAAGGTAGAAAGAATTGGTAGAGAGCTATTGCAGAGATCCGGGCATGAAGTGATGAGAACAGTACCAGCAATACCAACAGAACTTTGCTGCAAGCTACACACATAATTTAAAATGTCCTACTGGCCATATTTTAAAAAGAAAAAAAGAATTCACGTGACACTGACTTTCATAATAGATTTCACTTATCCAATATCTCTAAAATGTGATCATTTGGATTTGTAATCCATATAAGTTGTCAATGAGCTGTTTTAGATCCTTTGTTTGTGTATTGTCGTTGAAATACAGTGTATATTTTGCACTTACAGCACATCTCAATTCAGATGTTAATTTTTCATCAGAAATATTTGGTTTGTATTTAGAGTCCACACAATTTATAGCTGAAAAAGTACATTCACATACTCAAGTGATCCCAAATATACTCAATTTTTCCAATAACTGGAGTATCTATTTTCAAATTTATGCTCATTAAAATATAAATGAAGTTAAAACTTCAGTTCCTTGACCACACTCACTTCAAGAGCTCAGTAGCCACAGGTGGGCAATGGCTTCCATATAGGACAGCCACATCCCAGATGGAGAATGAAGACAGAGACAAAGGCCCCAGTCGGAGACACACAGTTCATAAAAGCTACTCATCAGATGAAGCACTTCTGATAAGACCCATATGAGCACTGTCCTACAAAAGCACTAAACTTAGCATTTTGCATATTCCCTAGACTTGCCAGATCATTTTACATCTCCTGTCCCTTCACCCCAAAATGCTTTCCCCTTCTTTTTTGATCTGAAAAAATGCCTATTTATCTTTCAAGTCTCCATTCAGAGGTCATCTCTGTGAAATCTACCCCAGGTCTCTCAGACCTGGTTAGTTGCCCCATCTTTTTTTGTTGCTGTTTGTTTTGCTTTTAAATTTACTGAGCATAGTAAAAGATGTATTCCCTTTTTTATCATTTAATGAGCAATTATCAGTACGTACATTATCATAACTCATTACAGCATAAATCTCTGCATTAATATTAAAAGAACTCATCTTGTTAACATAAAAATTTTTTTCCTTTAAATTTTGTATTGAGATATAGCCAATTAACAATGCTGTGATAGTTTCAGGTGAATAGTGAAGGGACTCAGCCATATATACATATATCCAATTCTCTCCCAAACTGCTCTCCCATCCAGGCTTGGCAGTTAGAGTCTTATCTACTGTACCACTAGGAAAGTGGTATTTTTTTTCACATTTTCTAGATCTGTAATTTTCTTGAGATAGAAAACCATCCTAGTTGTCTCTGAATCCCTAGTACACAGCACAGGACCGTATAGGTTCTTAATAAAAGGTTATTGAATGAAGATGACCTTCAGCTTAGCCTAGAACTTGCTTCTCTATTGGCACTTTAGTCTGCTACATTTTAAAAGGGTATGTTCAGCTCTCTTAATTCAATTTTTGCTTTGTCTATTTGAATTTCATTGGACATGTTCTTTCCAAATAGCATAATTCAAGAATGACTTGTACCTTTATGCCTCCATACATAAAATTGGCCTGATGCAGCCTTGTATAAAATTTTTCTCTTTTTTAGACCTAACCTCAGTTCATGCTGCTGCACTAAATAATGCATTTGAAATTAATGTGTGTCTTTTTGACTGTTACCTTTTAGGTGGACAAATCCCAGCATATAACAGTTCTTAAATGACAATCACAAGAACTTCTCAAAATGTGCAAGGTACTCATTTCGGTGTAACCTACTTGAGCAAGGGGCTGTAAAACAGACTGACAGCATGACAAGGCACATCTCCACCTCCCAGGTAAGAAAGAATAGATTCCATTAGGTGCTTTTAACTTGGGCACAGTCAACATCACCATGATGGAGTGACTGACCTTCAGTGCAGCCAAATCCACATTGCCGTGCTTTAGATGGTGAGAAACAGAATGAGCCTTAGATGATCTCAGCTGGTTGGGAAGCAGTTTGGCCACATCTATTAAAATTTTAAGTGTGCATTCCTTTGACCCTCCAAATTCTACTTCTGAGAATTTATTATACAGAAATACTTACATCAATAGGTATAATCTTCATGAGTGGAATTAATGCCCTCAATTAGTGCCCTTATAAAAGAGGGTCCTTCCATCATGTTAGGACACAGTGAGAAGACAGCGGTTGATGAACCAGTAAGTGGACCCTCAGCAGTCACTGACTCTACTGGTATCTTGACCTTGAACTTTCCAGCCTCTCAAACTGTAAGAAATAAATGTTCGCTGTTTATAAGCCAAAATATATATCTATATTTGCATAAATACATAAATACGTGTGGGAAGGGGTGACTTTTATATTTGTATTGTAAGTTGTTATTTTGAATATTTGAAACAGCTTCCACAGCAATTGGTATCAGATTGCTGTGGTTAATAAAACAAATCAAGTAAAATATGGTATACCCATATGATGGAATACAATGCAGCTGTCACAAAAAATAAGATCTACATGGATAGATATGTAGATTTTTTTTTTAACATGTAAAGGTATTCAGGATTTATTGCTGAATAAAAACAGCAAGTAATGAAACATGATTTATTAAAATAAATGTGCATATTTATCTTTAGGATATAAAAATGAGAAAGCATGAGTTTTCCAACATAAATTTCTTTATGGTTTGAAGTTTGTTCAGAGTAACATATTTTTAACTTTAAAAGGTTTTTTAAACATAAAGAATACAAGGAAAGTAAAGAAACAAGAAAATTGGCTTCCCTAGTGGTCCAGCAGTTAAGAATCCACGTGGTAATTCAGGGGACAGGATTAAACCCTCACCCTGGCCACTGTAAGCTCAGAGTCCTAACCAGTGGACAGCCAGTGAGGTCCCACAACACAGTCATTCTATTCTCTCTTCTGAAGTAGAAGCTTTTGTACCCTGCTTTAGTCGCATGTCCATACTCATTTTCTCAGATTCAGTTTCTAATACCTTCTCTCTGGTTCATAATCAAAGTTCCTTGAGATAAATGATCTGATCAGGTTGACCAATCAATAAGCAATCTGGATTAGTCCTATTGGGTAGGATTCTTATGCCAGGCCACTTCATGGGCTTATATTCCCCCTTAATGGCTCACTGGCTTTGGCTAGAGCAGTCTCATGGTACGTGAGACCAAGGTTAGAGGGTTATATGACCCAAAGCAAGGTCACATGCCCAAAGAACACCCGTGTCTTTGAAGAACAATACAAGCAACCACACACATGTAGTGTTACATGGAGCATCCACTGTACGCTCCCTTTGGTTTTATACAACTAATGAGAGAGAGACTAAACAGAATCAATGATCATAGTTGTTGCTCTGTCATTAAGAAAGCCAGCCAAGAACCCCTTTAAAGACATCCTTCTAAGTGGAGAGGAAGTTCATCTTCACTGGGTTTCCAGGTGGGTCAATTTGTTTCCCTGGACCACAAGTTTGCACTGTACATACATGCTTAAGATCAAAAGATTCAATTTCAAAAGCAACTTTCTTTCACCTCTTGACGCTTTCTTTTCTTTGAAAGATTAATGGACTGATAAAGAAAAGGAAAAAAAAACTACTGCTAATGTTTTTGAAGGCATGACATAAGTCACAGTGTTTGGAGGGATGACAATGTAGCTAAAATCTTTATAGAATCTGGGATTCATGTAATTCTGTACTCTTGAAGTATTTCAAAGCCAAGTCTGGGCACTTATTTTTAAACCTTAAAAGGCAGGTCATTCAAACCCTCCAGAAAAAGGGAAAGAAAGCATAAGAATAGGTATATCCTCAAAGAATGTAGAGATGAACATTTTCTTTATCCTCTTTAATTTAAAAATAGACATCTTTAGACCATTAGGAATATTGTTAGTCTTTTCTTGGTGGCAAATGGGTCATCTGTCTTTGAGAACCCATAAAAGATGCATATGTGTTTACAATACTTCCCAGCAGGTAACATCCCTATTTCCTGTGGAAGGTAGTGGCAATACAGGAAGAATGCTATGGTGTCATTCATTTTTCTATACCTTAAAACAGGAAGACAAATTTGCCAAGGTATATCTGGTCAAACTGTTGGGTCAATGAAGTTTTATTGTTATGCAAAGTCTCAGTGTACTCCTCATAGTGTCTAATATGATCTTATATGAGGATTTCAATAAGCAAATGGCTTTTGAATATCTATCTTGTCCCAAACACAGTGTTAGGCACTGGGACGCCAAAGTAAGTAAGATGCATTTCCTACCCTAAAGTTACTCATATCTAGCAGGGAAAGCAGCCTTGTTAGCAACTAAATATAATGCAGTGTATATGTGCTATTAGGGACTTGTGCAGCTGTCCACCTAAACCCAGTTGAGAGGGGTTACCTTGGGCTTCCCTGGTGACTCAGATGGTAAAAAGAAAAAGATCTCCCTGCAATGCAGGAGACCGGGTTTTGATTCCTGGGTTGGGAAGATCCCCTGGAGAAGGGAATAGCTACCCACTCCAGTATTCTTGCCTGAGAATTCCAGGGCCAGAGGAGCCTGGCATGCTACAGTCCATGGGGTTGTAAAGAGTCAGACATCACTGGATGACATTAACACACACCTGTACCTTGTTTCATTAACACCTCTGAAAGTGAGATATATCTTACAAATGATGGTGTCTCACAATTATTATTGGTAGGCTTCTTTTTCTCCTTAATCACACACAAAACAATGGTGCATCTTACAATCAATGGCATCTTCAGTAAAATACATTGAGTGTGTCCTTGGATCACATAGATGAGAGAAGGTGATTCTTGAGCTGGGTCTGTGAAGAATGAGTGAGGTTTTCACTAGGGGGAAAAGCAATATGCTAGGCAAAATCCACTGACTAAGCTTTAGAGTGGGAAGATCTAAGTCTTAACTCCTGAGACTTTGGGCTAGTTGCTGTTTAACAGTGGGAGTGTTGTGAAGACAACAAATAACAGCTAACCCCCATTCAGTGTGTGCTGTGTGTCTGGCAATGTTCTAAAGGCTTTAAGTGTATTAACTCATTTAGTCCTCAGAACAAGCCTAGGAGATAAGACACTATCATTAACTTCTTTTTAAAGAGCAGAAACTTGTAGAGGTTAAATAAATTGCACATGTTTACGCAGCAAATAAGTGGTGCATTAAAACCCAATCACTGACATGAAGCTCTCAAATGAGTGTTTATCAGAAAGCCCCCCAGGAAAGATATTGTGTTATACAAATGTTAGTTGTTATTTACTGCAAGGAAGAGGATTTTTCAGGTCAACGGGACAATCTGAGCACAAATGTCACAGTAGTTTAAAGGATTCAGACTTTAAATGGGGAGAGAAAAGGTTGGTATGAGCTGGGGTATCACTAGACAGGAAGTGAAAGTGAAAGTGAAGTCGCTCAGTCGTGTCCGACTCTGTGACCCCATGGACTGTAACCTACAATGCTCCTCCGTCCATGGGATTTTCCAGGCAAGAATACTGGAGTGGGTTGCCATTTCCTTCTCCACAGGATCTTCCCGACCCAGGGATCAAACCCAGGTCTCCCTCATTGTGGGCAGACACTCTACCATCTGAGCCACCAGGGAAGAAAGAAAGTTATATTGATGTCAGATGATAAAGTGCATTGTAGAGTATTTTGGCTTTTGGAGTTTATCTATAGGCTACAGAGAAGTGTTTAATATTTTTGAGCTGGAATGTGATTCAATTATATCTGTCATTTAGAAAGATGATGCAGGGAACATGATGTGTTATTTAGAAAGCAGTGGGGAAGATGGATTTCAGTGGAGCAGGACTGAAGGCAAGACTTCTCTGGTGGCTCAGACAGTCAAGAATCTGCCTGCAATGCAGGAGACACAGGTTCAATCCCAGGTCGGGAAGATCCCCTGGAGGAGGAAATGGCAACCCACTGAAGTATTCTTGCCTGGAAAATCCTATGGACAGAGGAACCTGCTGAGCTACAGTCCATGGGGTCGCAAAGAGTTGGACATTCAGTTCAGTTCAGTTCAGTCGCTCAGTCGTGTCCGACTCTTTGCGACCCCATGAACCGCAGCACGTCAGGCCTCCCTGTTCATCACCATCTCTCGGAGTTCATTCAGACTCACATCCATCGAGTCAGTGATGCCATCCAGCCATTACTTAGCGACAAATCAACAACAACAAGAACTAAAGGCAGGGAGAACACTTAGCAGGCAGGCCAGACAATTAAGGCCCGAACTTGGGCTGCAATAGTTCAGATGAAAAGTAGAGAGGGTGAGAAACATTTAGATAGAGATCCTAGTCAACTCAGATGAAGACAAGATTACCTGTTCTCAAACAGGTCATGGGAGGGATGAATACATATAATCAGACGGCAGGCAGGAGAACAGAGGAGGGCTTTGCCATCCAAGGTACTGCCAGGTAAACCCGGTGGATTCACCAAGTTGTCCCACAGAGATTGGTTATTTTTGTCTTGTTTTGGTTTGGTTCTTGATTTGATATGCAGAGTGTGTGTTAAGTTGTTTCAGTCATGTCTGACTCTTTGCAACCCTATGGACTGTGGCCTGTTAGGCTCCTCTGTCCATGGGATTCTCCAGGCTAGAATACTGGAGTGGGTTGCTGTGCCCTCCTCCAGGGGATCTTCCTGACCCAGGAATCAAACCCACATCTCTTATGTCTCCTGCATTGGTAGATGGGCTCTTTACCACTAGCACCACCCGAGAAGCCCTCTGAAACCACAGAGCTATCTACAAAAGCAGGCTTCTGCTCAGGACACTCTTGGCTGCAGAAGCAGACACACACCTGGGCACACCACCTCTGCACATAGTTCCAAGGCCATGCATGTGTGGGTACTTGATCCCTCCTCCATGGGGGACCAGCCTGACCAGCTTCCATGGGCAGACCTGGAGGACATTGTGGGAGGGGAGTCTCCTGGGGAAAGGACGTGCATCCTGACCAAGCAGGCCCAAGTTCAAGGCTTCCTGGCCTAGAGCCATCTCCCCAAAACTGTGGGTCCCTCTAAGTGCCCACCTGGCACCTCCACCTGTTGCCTTCCTGTAGACACAGAAGGCAGCTTTCTAGGAAGTCTTGATGCAAACAACCACTCGGGGTGATGAGAAGGGAAGCCCCTGAGCAGTGGGAGGCAGTGTGGACTGGAAATGGATGGGCCCAGGATTTCTGAATTGAGTGTGGGGGCCACATGGCTGCCACCCAGACTCAGAAAGCCAAGACCACATGGCAGCGGCCCTGTGGGCCCTCAGTGCACTCTGCTCCTCAACATGCTCCCCTCCTTCCGGCCTACACAGGTGCTGGGGGGCTCTTGAGCAGACCCTCACCCCACAGGGAGACCAGCTGAGCCCAGTCCTGGTCAATGCTCTAATCATGGCCATGTGTTACCTTATGTCTTTCAGAAGCCAGCTAGAGTGGTCATGGTGACCTTGTGGCTATTAGGTGACCTGGAAGTAGTGGAGGAGAGTGGCAAAGACTTCAATTTCCAGAAAAGCTGGCAAGGGGAGATTCCTCTGATTATCAATTGTAATTGAGTTTTTGTTGTGCCTAGAACACTAGGGTAGAGACTAAACAACTAAGAAGATAGATAAGCTCCTTTGGTCAGCTGAGAGGTCAGAAAGTGAGCACCTGAAAAAGTACGTTGAATAGCCTATCAACAAACCGAATGAACAACAACAGCACAAACCGAATGGAGAGAAGCAGCTGCCTCTGCCACGTGTGGCCGTGGCATGCACTGTGGTTGGCTTAAGCTGAATGGAAGCTTAAGTGACCTTAGTGGAAGCACTGGGTACCCCAGGCAGGTTGCTGCAAGAGTAGTTTGAGACTGAATCAGATACCAGACATCTGCCTCAACTACCTCTATTTCAATTAAAAGAAAAAAACCAACCTATCCTCCTAATCCTTTAAAAAATGTTTTTTACATTTTATTTGTCTATTTATTTTTGATTGTGCTGGGTCTTCATCGCTATGTGTGGGCTTTCTCTAGTTGCAGTGAGTGGGGGCCACTCTCTAGTTGCGATGCATGGGCTTCTCATTTCGGTGGCTTCTCTTGTTGCAGAGCACAGGCTCTAGGTTGCATGGGCTCACTTACAGCACATGGGCTTAGTATATTTCAATTTTTATAATACAAAGATTCTGTGGCAAAATAAAAGGTGGAGGGAAATGATCTCACCAAGAATCTCTGAATTGGGGAAAATAATATTTCCAGCTCTATGATCCTATCCATTACATTCTGGCCCGCCACCCCACGAGCCAATGCTGGTTCCTCATTAAAGAGCCCTTCCTCACCATCTCACTCCCTCTTCCTTGCATTAAATAATAACTAACATTTGTGTAATCAACCTTCATATATATGGTCAAATGATCTCTAACAAGGGTGCCAAGCCCACTCATGGAGAAAGGATAGTTTCGTCAACAAATGATGCTGGGAAACTGGATATCCATTTGCAAAAGAATGTAATTGGACCATTATGTTACATATATATATATACAAAATTTAGCTCAAAATGGATTGAAGACCCAAAATTAAACTCCTCAAGGGAAACACAGGAGACTATGACACTGGATTTGGCAATGATTTCTTCGTTATGACATAAGCCCAGGAAACAAAAGCAAAAACAGACAAATTGAATTACATCAAACTTAAAGACTTTTGTGCATTAAAGAACATAGTCATGGGCTGGTCACAAAGATTAAGAATCTGCCTTGCAATGCAAGGATCATGGGTTTGATCCCTGGTCCTGGAAGATTATAAGCCCAGGAAACAAAAGCAAAAACAGACAAATTGAATTACATCAAACTTAAAGACTTTTGTGCATTAAAGAACATAGTCAGGGGCTGGTCACAAAGATTAAGAATCTGCCTTGCAATGCAAGGATCATGGGTTTGATCCCTGGTCCTGGAAGATCCCACATGCCGTGGAGCAACCAAGCCCGTGTGCTACAAATACTGAGCTAGTGCTCTAAGGCCTGGGAGCCACAGTTACTGAGTCCACATGCCTAGAGCCTGCACTCTGCAACAAGAAAAGTTCTAATTCACTGCAACAAGAGAAAGACCACGCAGAGCAATGAAGACTCAGCTCAGACAAAAATATATAAACAGATAAATAAATAAATCATTAAAAAAAAACACACACACACAATCAGTAGAGTGAAAAGGCAACTAGCAGAATGGGAGAGAAAATTTGTAAATCATATATCAGATAAGGGGTTAATATCCAGAATATATAAAGAACTACAACTTAACAAAAAAATCAAATCAACTTAAAAATGGGCAAAGGGCTTTAATGAACATTTCCCCAAAGACAATATACAAATGGCCAACAGGTATATGAAAGATGGCTAAAATCACTAATCATAAGAAAATACAAATCAAAACCACAGTGAGATATCATCTCACACCCACTATGTTGGCTACTATTTAAAAAAACCCAGAAAACTATGTTTTGGCAAGGATGTGGAAAAGTTGGATCCTCGTGCAATGTTGGGACTGTAAAATGGCACAACTGCCTTGGAAAAGAGTATGACAGTTCCTCAAAAAATTACAAATAGAGCTACTTATATGATCCAGCAAACTCATTTCTGGGTATATACCCAGAAAAATTGAAATGGGGATCTCAAGGAGATATTGCACAGTCACTTAGATACCAATTCGCAGTAACCGGGAGGTAGAAGCAGCCCAAATGTCCACTGATGAATGAATGGATAAACATTATGTGGTATGAACATACATAGCATATTATCCAGTCTTAGAAAAGGAAGGAAATCTTGTCATGTGTTTTAACACGGATGAATCTTGAAGACATGACACTAAGCAAAATATACCAGTCTCAGCATATAACTCCATTTATATGAGGTATCTAAAGTAGTAAAATTCATAGACGCAAAAAGGACGATGGTGGTTACCAGGGGTTTCAGGGAGGGGAAAATGGGGAATTGTTGATTAGTGGGAATAGAGTTTGTTTTGCAAGGTAAAAAGTTCTGGAGAGCTGTACCCTTAAAGTGATTAAGATGGTAAATTTCTTTAAAAAGACATGTAGTCTGGCTTTTTTCCTTTCTTAATGTACCTGTGGTTTTTTAAGATATACCTCCTTACAGGCACAATGTCACTTTCTTTGCACACAGTCGAGATGTACATGATTATCAATGCACAGGCACAATCTGAGATACTTTAAGGTAAAATCTGTTTTGAGCTAGAAAGATAGGCTGCTGCCTTTTTTTTTTTCTTTTCATTCATTTATTACACATGTGACATCTTTTTTTATAAGCTGATCTCTAAATAACATCACACTCAAAAGGGAGGGAATACACAGGGTGTGAACACCTGGAGGAGGAGCAGACCATTCAGGGTCACCTTAGAGGCCATGTAACATTCTAGTGGACTATTGTTATAAAGGCACAGCTCTACAGCACTTATGCTTACCATGTTCTTTACTATAGCTTTTATTAGGTATTTAAAATTACTATTTTATGTGTTACTTCTCATTCTACAGCTGAGTGTGTCATGTAATTTGTTCAGGGTCACACAGGAATAACCATGATCAGATCTCACAGGTCTGAAACTGTTAGGCACTCTATCCTATGGGCTATCTTTTTTTTTTTTATTACTATTAAATGCAAATCATCTTCTTATTTAACAGTTGTGGAAAATCAAAGGTGTGCTTTATGGCACTACATCAATAACAGGCTTTGGAGAAATTTTTTTTTAATTTTTTATTTGTAAATTTGCTCTTCTTATGTCACAATTAGTTTATTTGAATTAGAATCCAAATAAGATGTACACATTACATGTGGTTGTTATAGCTCCTAATTTTCTTTTCTTCTAGACTGATCTTCCCTTGTTCCTACTGATTTTTTTTAATGTCATTGACTTAAGGAAGATACTTAAGTTGTCCTATACAGTGTCCCACATGTTGGATTTGCCTGTTTGCTTGGGCTTCCCTGGTGGCTCAAATGGTAAAGAATTCACCTGCAATGCAGGAGACCTTGGTTTAATCCCTAGGCTGGGAAGATCCTCTGGAGAAGAAAATGGCAACACACTCCAGTATTCTTTCCTGGAGAATTCCATGGACAGAGGAGCCTGGGCTACGGTCCATGGGGTTGCAAAAAGTCAGACACAAATGAACAACTAACACACTTCCTACTGGTGTCATTTAACTCATTCTTTCATTATCTGCCCCATTTCCTGTAAATGAAAGCTAGCTCAACAAACTTGATCAGATTCAGTTTCAATTTCTTGGGTAAGACTATTTCAGAGGTGGCACAGCCATTAGTGATTTAATATGTTCCTACAAAATCAAGCGATGCTGGACTATTTTAGGAAGGATTTGGAATCTTTCCTAAAGATAAGGGTCCCCAAATCCATCCACTAGCTTCAGACTTTTTTTCTGCTCCTTGCTAACTCTTGCCAGCACTGATTACCTATTTTTGTCTTGGTCTAAAGTGGAGATATGAATCTGAATGCCTAGCTGAATATGGGACATTTGCTAAGAAAGAGTAGGTATGTATCCTTCTGGTTCTGATAAGCAACAGAAATTAACTCTGCCTAACTTATTTAAAGTACCATATTAAAAGGATATAGGATGGATTATAGAATTTGTAGGAAGGCTGGAGAATCAGGCTCAGAAAAGGGACAGAAAATGCTAGGAAGCTAGGCAGAAGTACCCCAAAACCAAGGGCACCCCACAGAAATCTGCTTCCACCACCAGCATTAGACACTCTTGCCAACTGCTGTCCCTAGACCCTGCTCAATGAATGAACTCTAAATCATCCCTTTGTCTTTGTGTTACTTGTTCAAGGTTAAGAATTCCAGGCAGGAGAAAGTAATGTGTTATTTGGCTCACATGTGTATACCTTGCTCCCAGAGGGTTGGAAGAGGGACTATCTAGGCCCTTTGGGATCCACAGGGTAGTTTTCTACCCTTAAGACTCTTAAAATGGAATATCAATCCTAACAGAGAGGGGGTTTGGAAGCTGTGTAGCCAATATCTGACAAATATCCATTGCATAAAATTAGTTAGATTAATGGTTGGACCTGTTTAAAGGATAGATGAATAAGAATCACTGAGGGGAAGGGAGGTTTTCAGACAAAATTGCAATCAAGGTTTTAGGCTAAACACCTACATCTGATGATCTCTCATGGTTCTCAAATATTATCATGCACTAGAATCACCTGGAGAGCTTTGTTAAACCACTGAATACTGGACCCCACCTCCAGAGTTTCTGATTCTGTAGATCTGGGGTAGAGTTTTATATTTCTGATGAGACCCCAGGTAACACTGGTGGTGTTAGTTTTGGGTCTATACTCTGAAAATCACTAATTTAGGCTCCAGGTCAACAACTCTTCTATACTCTTGCTGAGAAATGTCAAAAAATTACAGCTGCAGATGTATAGGTGGATGAGATAACCTCTGAGAATTCTCCAAACATGTGACTCTATGGTCCAATAATATCCTGTAAATACACTTTATTTTTCAAGTTCTCAAAGATAGCTGTCATGCTTCCCCAACTTATTTTTCTCTAAAAGTCCCTAATACCATCACTATTCTTTTTGTATCACAGATTTAATTCTGTTCATCACCCTAGTCACTTTCCTATGGATTCTTTTCAGATCTCTGTTGTTCCATTTAACAAGAGAGACCCAGAACTTGAAACATATTCTAGATGGGATCTGACTATTGTAGAGCAACCACAAGAAATACCCACCTTGTTCCCCAATTTTCTATTAATTTCATTCAGTAGCTGTATCATATTATTAGCCTTATTATGAAGTTGTTATTCATGAAAAGTACAAACATTCCTCCCTCCTTCTTTCTTTCCTTCCTTCCTTTTCTACTCTTCTTTTCTTTCACACTTCAAGTCTTAATGCCCATATCTTCTCATCGTAAAATTGACTATGAAGTCTAAGTTTAGGAACTTCCCGGTGGTCCAGTGGCTAAAATTCCATGTTACCAATGCAGGGGGCCCAGGTTCAATCCCTGTTTCGAGAACCAGCTCCCACATGCCGCAACCGAGGGCATGCATGCTGTACCCAATGCTGTATCTATTAAATTTAATTATTTCAGCCTTTACCTATCAAATTTACCTGTTATGGTACTCTAATTTTAAATGTCCTGTTTGATATAATTATTGTGATTTGTAATTTTGTGAGAGCTAAAGATATGATTAGCATAATCCTCTTTCACTCATTCAATAGGCATTTATATACCCTACAATACTATAGTCACTGCTCTAGTCCTAAACATGAATAAAACATTGATCAGAACAGTGCCAGGGATTGAGCCCTACTGCACCTACTCCCAGAAATACTTAGGCTGCTAATCAACAATCTGAAGGATAGGGTTATTTTATTCATTATCACCTCACCTAAATTTATTTTAGGGGCTTCCCAGGTAGCTCAGTGGTAAAGAATCCACCTGCAGGAGACGTGATTTGGTCCCTGGGTCAGGAAGATCCTCTGGAGGAGGAAATGCAACCCACTCTAGTATTCTTGCCTGGGAAATCTTATGGACAGGGAAGCCTGGCAGGCCACAGTTCATGGGGTTGCAAAGAGTCGGACATGACTTAAACAACAACAAAATATATTTTCTCCCAGTTTCCCTGACTCTATTAATATTTTGCTTGCGAATGTGTCTTCAGGCTTCTGGCACTTGCCTTGATGAAATGAGACCCATACTGTCATTCCTTCTCTAGGCTGAGAGATTCTGTGTTTCAAACAACATCGTGGGTCATGTCTTGGGTCCTTAGAGCTAGAGGGGCACCTAGGTTTGCACTTCCTACTTGAGCCTATGGCAAGTCACCTCAGTTCTCAGAGTCTCAGTTTCTTCATTTCCAAAGAGGACAGAAAATACAGTCTTACAAGGTTGTTATGAGGATTTTTGTTGTTGTTTGGTTCCTAAGTTGTGTCTGACTCTTCGCAACCCCATGGACTGCAGCACGCCAGGCTTCTCTGTGCTTCACTATCTCCCAGAGCTTGCTCAAACTCATGTCCACTGAGTCAGTGATGTCATCCCACCATCTTATCCTCTATAGCCCCCTTCTTGCTCTCAGTCTTTCCCAGTATCAGGGTCTTTTCCAATGAATTGGCTTTTCACATCAGTGGCCAAAGTATTGGAGCTTCAGCTTCAGCATCAGTCCTTCCAATGAATATCCAGGGTTTATTTCCATTAGGACTGACTGGTTGGATCTCCTTGTAGTCCAAGGGACTCTCAAGAGTCTTCTCCAACACCACAATTCAAAAGCATCAATTCTTCGAGGCTCAGCTTTCTTTATGGTTCAACTCTCACATATGTACATGATTATTGGGAAAATCATAGCTTTGATTAGACGGACCTTTGTCAGCAAAGTGATATTTCTGCTTTTTAATACACTCTTCAGGTTTGTCATTGCTATTCTTCTAAGGAGCAAGTGTCTTTTAATTTTCGCAGCTGCAGTCACTGACTGTGGTGATTTTAGAGCCCAAGAAAACAAAATCTGACAGTTTCCATATTTCCCCCATCTATTTGCCATGAAGCGATAGGACCGGATGCCATGATCTTAGTTTTTTGAATGTTGAGTTTTAAGCCAGCTTTCTCACTCTCCTCTTTTACCTTCTTCACTTTCTGCTTTTAAAGTGGTATCATCTGCATATATGAGGTTGTTGATATTTCTCCTGGCAACCTTGATTCCAGCTTGTGCTTCATTCAGCCCCTTATTTCGCACAATGTGCTCTGCATCCAACATCAGTTCCAGCCTTCCCTGGACCCCTTTCCCAGCCACTCCAGCACGGCCTTTGCCTCAACCCCTGGCTGCATGTTGACCAACACCCGATAACCAGTGAAGGTTTAAATGCTCAACGAGGACCAGCAGTGGGACAGTCAGGGCACCAGGCACGTCATCCAGCTATGCTGAGTAGCTGAAGGGCATGTCCCTGTTAGTTAGGCCTGACAAAATGTGGTCCACTGGAAAAGGGAATGACAAACCACTTCAGGATTCTTGCCTTGAGAACCCCATAAACAATTATGAGGATTAGATATAATATATTTAATATGTCCAGTACATTCTACTTTTTAAACTTGCCACATGAAAAAAATAGTAAGAAGACCAGGATTCCCAGTGAGGAGAAACTAGATTTTTTTCAAATCCTGTATAAATTGATGGAAAGCTTTGACTCAGGAATTTGAAAATCAGAGTTAAATAATATACAAAAAAGATCATCAAATAATCTTAAAATATTTTATTATAAACTCTAACAAACTAGTTTTCTATTTAGTTAAAGTATAAATATTGCCATTTTTGGTTATTTCTTTCATAATCTGTAGCGGAGTTTATTTTATTGTCATTATTGTATTAATATTTAATAAAAAATTTCCTACAGAAAATAAAATTTGCTTATTTTCTCCATGCTTCCTAGGTAGAAAAAAGATTTTGTATAGACTTCCAGAAGGATTATATGCTGGGACTCTTTGGGGGTTACTCAAAAAGGAAGGTTCAGTTCAGTTCAGTCACTCAGTCATGTCCGACTCTTTGCGACCCCATGAATCGCGGCACGCCAGGCCTCCCTGTTCATCACCATCTCCCAGAGTTCACTCAGACTCATGTCCATTGAGTCAGTGATGCCATCCAGCCATCTAATCCTCGGTCGACCCCTTCTCCTCCTGCCCCCAATCCCTCCCAGCATCAGAGTCTTTTCCAGTGAGTCAACTCTTCGCATGAGGTGGCCAAAGTACTAGAGTTTCAGCTTTAGCATCATTCCTTCCAAAGAAATCCCAGGGCTGATCTCCTTCAGAATGGACTGGTTGGATCTCCTTGCAGGCCAAGGGACTCTCAAGAGTCTTCTCCAACACCACAGTTCAAAAGCATCAATTCTTCGACGCTCAGCTTTCTTCACAGTCCAACTCTCACATCCATACATGACCACAGGAAAAACCATAGCCTTGACTAGATGGACCTTAGTTGGCAAAGTAATGTCTCTGCTTTTGAATATTCTATCTAGGTTGGACATAACTTTTCTTCCAAAGGAGTAAGTGTCTTTTAATTTCATGGCTGCAGTCACCATCTGCAGTGATTTTGGAGCCCCCCAAAATAAAGTCTGACACTGTTTTCTCATGATATACTCTGCATAGAAATTAAATAAGCAGGGTGACAATATACAGCCTTGACGCACTCCTTTTCCTATTTGGAACCAGTCTGTTGTTCCATGTCCAGTTCTAACTGTTGCTTCCTGACCTGCATACAGATTTCTCAAGAGGCAGGTTAGGTGGTCTGGTATTCCCATCTCTTTCAGAATTTTCCACAGTATGCCAGTAAATTTGGAAAACTCAGCAGTGGCCACAGGACTGGAAAAGGTCAGTTTTCATTCCAATTCCAAAGAAAGGCAATGCAAGAGAATGCTCAAACTACCGCACAATTGCACTCATCTCACATGCTAATAAATTCATGCTCAAAATTCTCCAAGCCAGGCTTCAGCAATACGTGAACCGTGAACTCCCTGATGTTCAAGCTGGTTTTAGAAAAGGTAGAGGAACCAGAGATCAAATTGCCAACATCCGCTGGATCATGGAAAAAGCAAGAGAATTCCAGAAAAACATCTCTTTCTGCTTTATTGACTATGCCAAAGCCTTTGACTGTGTGGATCACAATAAACTGTGGAAAAAGGAAGGTAAAAAGACATAAATAAAAAAATATATATTTGCATCTGCTTTTTAAAAATAGAAACAAAAAACTGGTAACTGTATTTAGGGAAGGACATTAGGTGAGTGGAGGACAAGGAGGGAAAGAGACTGCTTTTTCACTATTAAAGCCTTTGTACCTTTTGAATTTTGTACCATGTGTGTATATTAGTGATTCAAAAAATAGTTTCCTTTTTAAGCAGTGGAAAAAGAATTTTAAATTACACTATACTTTTCACTGAAAGCTTCTTTTTATAAAATTTCAAAGCTTTGATAACAAAAAAGCCAAACTAAATTCTCTGAAAAGCCTCATTCAAGTCTGATAAGGTGCGTGTGCATCCTTAGTCACTTCAGTTGTGTCCGACCCTGCAACCCTATGGACTGTAGCCCACCAGGCTTCTCTGTCCATGAGACTCTCCAGGCAAGAATACTGGAGTGGGTTGTCATGCCCTCCTCCAGGGGATCTCCCTGACCCAGGGATCAAACCTGGGTCTCCTGTGTCTCCTGCATTGCCAAAAGATTTTTTATGCTAAGCCACCAGGAAAGCCCAAATCTGTTAATATATATAAGTTAAACAAGTTAAATGAATCGTGTTAAAACCTATTTATAACAACTTCTAAACTCTGCCTGCTGGGCATAAAAGTGAAAAATACTTTATTTCTGCAAAGATGCTTGATCCATTGCTAAAATTCTAATGAGAACATAGAATTTTTAAATGAGGACATTTTTTAACATATAATGAGCAGGATAGTAAGCTTGTTCTAGATGTTAAAGTATCAGAATCTATTTTTTTTTAAATTTTGAGTAACTGTATTACTTTTACATATAAAACTTTTTTGTGGTTATATACTTGCTTTTTGCTAACAAAATTGTATCATGTGTAGAATCAACCATTTACATAAATCCTGACTGCTTGCTTAAGGCAAATAAAACAAGGGTTTTCCAAATAAGTCTGTACACAAGAGAGAGATATGTAAAATATCAAGCATCTCCAAGGACTGCTTAGATCATTTAGTTTTATGAAACAAAGTGAGAGCCCTTCAGTGTGTAAAATTTCAAGCAAAAATGCTTGTTTAGAAAAATGTTAATCTTGAGGTATGAAACAGCATCATTGAAATTTTCATTGCCCCAGCTACAGCTGTTAAGCAGACACTACAACAGAGACCTGTTTTAGGTGGTTTGGGAAATGCCAGAAAAATGAAAGCCAAATTTCCTGCACTTGAGGAGTAAATAAATACCTGAGCATATAATAATCACTTCAGAAAGTCCATTAGAACCTGTGAAGTATTGGAACCCCTGATTTACCTCTTGCAATGCTACCTCCACTGTGAAGTTCTTTGCACAACTCTGTAAATTTAAGACTTCTTATCTCCTTCCTCACCAATTGCAGCAGCCCAGGTCCCACAACTCCTGTCCCCCAGTTAAAGGAATTATATCAAGTTCTCCCAAGGGTACAGTAGAGAAGACCACCCAAAGGGCCTGCTAGAGCAGGAGAAGGGGAACCAAACCTGCTGTCTCTGTTGGCAGTCAGGGAAAACTTGAAGTCACAACAGGTAACCTCAGATCACTCAGAAAAGCTCCAGGGGCCCTTGATCCAGAAAGCACCTAGTAGATTTCCCATAGAGCATTTCAGGGGTTCTGGAATCTTTACCAGGTGGTGTCAACCCAGACCCAGTTGGATGTGGATGTGGACATGAGAGCCAACAGTCTCCCCTGAAGGTGTGTGTAACACATTGCTGCTCTTCAACACACCACATCAAGACCAAGCAGACAGAGACACGCCCGTCAAAGCTAATATTCTATTAAACAGTTACCAGGACTCACTCATGGGGTTCCAGCAGATGTCTGAGGACGCCCAGGGGCAAAAGGCCCCAACTGAAAGGTCTGGCAGTTGTTCAAATGCCACATCAGGTTACTGCACCACCTTTCAGCCATGTGAATGGAAACTGCCCAGGTCAAACAGTTTGAGGAGCAGTGTAGTGATTCTTTAACTAGCACGTGTCTTCCAAGTTCTTTGAACTTTTCTTTTACAAGACAGGAAGAAAGCTAGAATAATAGGAGAGAGCAATAACTGCCTTTTACTGTATTGCTTTGTGCCAGACACTAAGTGCCTAGTTGTTTAGCTGCTCAGTCGCGTCTGACTCCTTTGTGACCCCATAGACTGCAGTCCACCAGGCTCCTCTGTCCATGGGATTTCCCAGGCAAGAATACTGGAGTGGGTTGCCACTTCCTTTGCCAGGGGATCTTTCCAACCCAGGGATCAAACCCACATCTCCTGCATGACAGGTAGATTCTTTACTGCTGAGCTGCCAGGAAAGTCCAAGAGGCCTAGTATCCTACACCAACCCAATATTTCTTCATAACAACTCAGCAAGGAAGTATTATTCTCATTTTGCAAATGAAAAAGTTTTGGCTCAAAGAAGTTAGGTAATTTGTCCAAATTCATGTGGATAATAAGTGGCAAAAATAAGATTTGAACTCAGGACTAACTGGCATTAATACCCATGCTCATTTCATTCAACACAGCCTTATAATGACATGGAAAAGTACCATATGCTTGTAAGGCAAGAAGTCTTTAGCAAGACAGGATTTTGTGTTGTTGTTAGAAAATGAAAAAAACATGAAAGCACAGAGCCTGTTGTCTGGTATACAGTAGGAACTCAGTAAATGTTTATTTTTAAAAAATCCTTTATCTTATATCCTGGAACATGTGCAGTGGAGCAGGACAGGCGCACAGTGGTCTTCTAAGGGCTTTAAATGGGTTCTAGGGATGACTATTATATATTTAAAAATAACAACACTCACATGGCTCCATGGTAAGTCAGTTGGCCAAGATAAAAATAGTTTCTAAACATAGAAAGAGCAGAAATTCAATCTAAGATACCAAGCCATGGAAAGCAGTGACAGCGGTAGCAACAAAAAAAAAAGAACAAAAAGAACACACATAAACTGATTATGCATTTGTACAAAAGTATCTATCCTCCATTTAGATTCAGTACATCCCTTCTCTACAGCAGAAAATGCATACAGACATGTACATATCTACATATGCAAATAAATAAACGAAGATGATATATTCTTAAAAAAAGAATTTTTCTATTTTTTGGCTGCACTGTGCTGCTTACGGGATCTTAGTTCCCCGACTAGGGATTGAACCCATGCCACCCCCAGTGGAAGCATGGAGTCCTAACCACTGTAAGCAAGGGAAACCCCAAAGGTAATATATTCTGATTTCACTTGTCTGCAATAACATTATTTACAAACCTATTCATTTTGAGACTTCCGTACTTATTCACACATAACAAATATACTACAGGGCTTCCCAGGTGGTTCAGGGCTAAAGAGTCTGCCTGTCAGTGAAGGAGACGTTGTTTGATCTCTGGATCGGGAAGATCAGCTGGATTGGGAAATGGCAACCCACTAAAGTATTCTTATCTGGAAAATCCCACGGACAGAGGGGCCTAATGGGCAACAGTCCATGGGGTGGCAAAGAGTCTGAGTGTGACTGGCCTACTATTAGATACGCTACCGTAAAAGGCATTTTCTTACAATCTTTAGGTGAAGGAAAGAGGACATTAATGTTTAAAATGTTGGGGGCGCTGATGCACACATGGCTGGACTGGTATATAACTAGCGAGGATGGGGGACAGAAGCTGCATTCATAACTGCTCCCTCTGTGCCAGTAGATTTGCAGTGGCAGACTTAGAAAGTTGGGTTAACATTCTGTCATCTGAAACCGTGAGAGCTGGTATGCCAGATAAAAACTCTTGTCACTGTGCCCAGGACTCATTCCCCAGGACCACACTGGCTTTCAGGAGACGGGATGAAGCTTAGGGCCTCCTTTAGCGCCCTACTTTTAAAATGTTGTCTGGAGCACACAGTTAGTTGCTAGGGTGCCCCAGTTGTACGCATGATTATTTAGGGAAGAAGCCCTGAAATGTGTGTCTTTAAATCATATAATTTTATTCCATGAACATCAAGAAGAGAATGACAGATGGGTATTATGTTATGTATTATAGCATAAGTTATATATTAGATGTAAGCTATGTATTATAACTTGAAGTAATGGCACATCACATCAAGCAAATCTTTCTGTAAGAATACAAACACTGAAACAGATATATTTGGGGAATGCATTTTTGGAGTAACAATATAAAGGATTTAAAAAAAAACTCACAGAAGGACTCACTATAAAACTGATTTACAAATTTAGGAACATTAACCTTTCTCCTTTGGAAAAAAGTCTAAAAGAGGTTTATTTGTAGAACATGATGCAAAATAGGAGAATTAGGGACAAAAACACAGAGAGTAGTTAACAGCACAGGTTTGGGGGTCAGACTATCTGAGTTCATGTCTCAGTTTGGTCAAAAGACACAGAATCTCACTTCTCTGGGCCACAGTTTTCTAAAACATCAAACAGGAAAAATCATAGTATATAGCTCATAGGATCATTGTGAGTGTTAAAATCCTATATGCGAGCTATGCGCCTAGCACTCAGCAATTCTAAATATAGTAATAGAGGTGATAGATATTACTAAATACCTGAGCAAAGTGGATTACTATAATCAAGGACTCCCTGGTGGTTCAGTGGTAAAGACTCTGTCTACAGTGCAGGAGACACAGGAGATGTGGGTTCGATCCCTGGTTGGGAAGATCCCCTTGAGGAGGAAATGACAACCCCCTCCAGTATTCTTGCTGTGAGAATCCCATGGAGAGAGGAGCCTAACGGGCTATGGTCCATGGAGTCTCAAAGAATCAGGCACAACTGAAGCGACTATGCACAGCACGAGGGGAAAAAAGACAGATTTTGCTTTCTGGCAAAGAAACAATAAACATTCATCAACGAAAATTATCCAGATTTAAATAAAAGGTTATTAAATGGGATCTCATATACACCCATGGTGGATTCATGTCAATGTATGGCAAAACCAATACGGTATTGTAAAGTAAAATAAAGTAAAAATTTAAAAAAAAAAAGTTATTAAATGAACGTTTAACTAACAGGACATTGCCTGGAATAGCAGATATTTTCAATGGCAGCTTTGTACACACAGACTTAATTATTAAAGTGAGGCACCTTTTGTCCACTCTCCAAAAGAGTGCTATATTCTAGCTTATGGTTTGGAACGGAGACATCATTCAAGTTCTTTTCCTTCTAACCTACGTGAGTAAGGCATGGAAAAGCCAGAAAAAATGGATGGATGAAAGAATTTCAAATGATTGATACTTTAAGTGTATCTTTACCAGAATGGGATCATGGTTTATTTTTAATTAGCTTTTTTCAATTTTTGCTTAACAGGCTTTTATTTCAGGCTTTGGGCAAAGATGGCTTCCCTGGTGGCTCAGACAGTAAAGAATCTGCCTGCAGTGCTGGAAACCCGGGTTTGATCCCTGGGTCGGAAAGATCCCCTAGAGAAACGAATGGCAACCCACTCCAGTATTCTTGCCTGGAGAATTCCATGGGTAAAGGAGCCTGGTGGGCTACAGTCCATGAGGTTGCAAAGTGTAGGACACAAATGAATGACTAACACATTCACTTTTGCTTTGGCAAAGATACATGGCTTACGGAGAAGAAAAAGATGCATTACTCATTTTGGTCTTATACGTTCCACACGTGTATTAAAGTAAGAGTCACATGCCTTGGATACTTGAGGTGACAGAGGAAGCCTTATGTGAAAATGAGTCAAATGTCTCCTTCCCAATTAAAAGCCAGTTCAGTTGGTGCCATGCAGAATGGGGTTGCCTAATGATAGAGTCATGACAGCATTTTACTGGAGAAAGAGCTACGAGTTCACTTAAACACTAGGATAAGTTCGGGATAATTTGTCAAGTTACAAGCCATATAATATAAGGAAACTGTTAGAGCCTGAAAAACTTTAAGACAGGTTTAATCAGCCCTTTCTTTTATTCACAAATTGGCCCAGCAGATTTTGTCTAATTTCCAGAAATAGTGAAGTTATTTTGGAATTAGATTTAATCGCTCTGCTCCGGGCTCCCTAACCTCTTGGCATTTCTCTAATACAATACTTTTCTTATTGTATTGTCTTCCTCCTGTAAATTCTAAGGTTCTTTAATTGAGCCAAATTATAGAGTACAGATTACAAAAAAGAATTGTGGGACACAGCCCCACTTGAAACAATTTCTCAAGTGAATTAGTACATTAATTAATCCAGTGTTTCCCAAAACTTATTCAGTTATTTATATATTTTGGCTGCACTGTATGGTTTATGGAATCTTAGTTCCTTGGGTCCTTGGCAGTGAAAACAGATTCCTAACCACTGGACCACTGAGAAGCCCATGCCCTTTACTTCTGATTTTTGTCATATGCCTGTTACTTGTATGCTGCTGCTGCTGCTAAGTCACTTCAGTCGTGTCCAACTCTGTGCGACTCCAGAGATGGCAGCCCACCAGGCTCCCCCGTCCCTGGGATTCTCCAGGCAAGAACACTGGAGTGGGTTGCCATTTCCTTCTCCAATGCATGAAAGTGAAAAGTGAAAGTGAAGTCGCTCAGTCATGTCCAACTCTTCGTGACCCCATGGATTGCAGCCTACCAGGCTCCTCCGTGCATGGGATTTTCCAGGCAAGAGTACTGGAGTGGGTTGTATAATTAGATACTTAACATTTTCCTTAATTTCACATAAATCAAATAATAATTTTAAAACCAATTTGTCTTAAACAATGATATTTGTGAAATCATGGATCTGAGGTACTAGGCTTTTAATACACATTAAAGTAGAAACAGAACTTAGTAAAACAAAAACAAAAACACACATATATTTGAGCCCTTGGGAACAAGGGATTAAAAAATTAATTCACACAGGAAAAGAGACCCAGCCAAAGCCACTGGCCAAGGGAAGTTAGGGGCAGAACCTCAGCATATAGTTTCATGTTATAAGTTTAGTGTTTCCTTTATCATGTTTGGTGGCAAATTGTGCCCCCAACTAGCTGAGTAGCTATTTAAATATGGGAATCCCTACCAAATAAAATAACTTTAGTCTGTGTGTAAATGGTGCCAAAGAGATTCTGTCAGTAGCCAGTATGTCCAATTGCTTAAGCTCACTAGAGTACTTATTTTCTTAATCACCAAGCAATAGTTGTCTTCAATTATTTAAATGTAATTAAATATATTAATATGGGATTTTAATAATAGGGGAAAGTGTGTATAGAGTGAGTTTAAAAAGAGGTATATGGGAACTCAAGTTTTTGCTTAATATTCCTGTAAACTTAATATTCCTAAGACTGCTCTAAAAAATAAAGCCTATTGATAAAAACAAAGAATGGTATTGAGGCCAGTTGTTTAAAACTGCTTTTATTTCTAGCTGATATCTTTCTCATTCATTTTAACAGTAGTGTTTTGCTATGGGGTATGTTGAAGCATATCCCATAGCATTCATTGCCAGGATAGCTCAATACCAGACAGAGATGTGAGTACAATAGATCTGGGTGGCACATAGGTGTAGGCACCCTGGATTGGTTACTAAATTTGCCTTTCATACTGTCAAGATAAGATAGTAATCCTATTTAACATGTTTGATCCTCAAATTCTATTTGTGCTTTTATTAGGTAAGTGATACTTAATGGAAGAGATCATAATTCTCATCCTAAAATGTCAAAGCCTAAGTGGTAAAAATGCTATACCCATTTTAGAGAAATGGAGGCATAGAAAGAAGTCTAATAAATATTCCACAGAAATTCCAGCAGTAGATATTCCTAAATAATACTAGAGCAAAAATAGAAATAAAATTCAAAATTCTTGGGCTTTGCCATCACATTATGCTGTTCCTTCTTAAAGAGATTATTTTTTTAAAAAGTACCCAGTGTAAAGAAAGAACAGAATTTGTTGGGCACTTGTATCACTCACATTTTAAAAAGAAGGCCATGGAAGGGAGGTTCAAAAGGGAGGGGATATATGTATACCTATAGCTGATTCATGTTGACATTTGACAGAAAACAACAAAATTCTGTAAAGCAATTATCCTTCAGTAAAAAAAATAAATTAAAAAAAGAGAAGGCCAGTAAAAAGAAGATATACTTGAACCCTTATTTCGGTAGAGTAGTAGCACTGTTAGTCTCTCAGTCGTGTCCCACTCTTTGCGATCCTATGGACTGTAGACTGACAGGCTCCTCTGTCCCAGGGATTCTCCAGGTAAGAATACTGGAGTGGGTTGCCATTCCCTTGTCCAGAGGATCTTCTCGACCCAGGGATCAAACCCTGATTCTTTACTATTTGAGCTACAGGGAAGACTTCCATTTTTGTACAGGCATAGTTTTTTTAAGATCATCTAGGAAAGGCTTTATGTTTGTGGACATCAGTTTTTAAAATATTTATTACCTTCTTGCTTGCATATTTTTTTCCATGAAAAACATTTTTTTTTAATTACAATATACACTCCTCTATGAGATATAAGCCATGTGTATGCATGCATACTAAGTCACTTCAGTTGTATCTGACTCAGTGACCCTATGGACTGTAGCTTACCAGGCTCCTCTGTCCATGGGATTCCCCAGGCAAGAATACTAATTGTTGTTGTACTCCTGGAGTTTGCTCAAAGTCATGTCCATTGGGTCGGTGATGCCATCCAACCATCTTGTCCTCTGTCAGTTCCTTCTCCTCCTGCCTTCAATCTTTCCCAGCATCAGGGCCTTTTCTAATGAGTCAGCTCTTCACATCAGGTGGCCAAGGAATACTGGAGTGGGTTGCCATGCCCTCCCTCCAGGGGATCTTCCCAACCCAGGGAATTTGTCAGGTGAGTTCTTTACCACTAGCCTACCTGGGAAGCCCAGTGTAAGCCACAGTTAATGAATTTCTATTTAATATTTTACTTAAAGGTCTACAAAGTCAAAGGCCTTGGGATCCACTCCAGGCACTGAAATCAAACAGTCTAAAGAATGACTTCCCTGGTGCTCCAGTGATTAAGACTCCAAGGTTCCAAGGTAGGGAGCATAGGCTCAGTCCCTGGTTGGGGAACTAAAATTCTGCATGCGCTGTGGCACAGCCTTAAAAAAAAAAAATCCAATGAATGTGCATGTGTGTTCAGTTGCTCAGGCGAGTCCAACTCTTTGGATCCCATGGACTGTGGCCCACCAGGCTCTTCTATCCTCTGGAATTTTCCAGGCAAGAATACTGGAGTGGGTTGCCATTTCCTACTCCAGGGGATCGTCACAGTGCAGGGACTGAACTCTTGCCTCTTGTATCTCGTGCACTGGCAGGCAAATTCTTTACCACTGAGCCACCTGGGAAACCCAACCTAGTGAATGCTGCTGCTACTGCTGCTAAGTCGCTTCAGTCGTGTCCGACTCTGTGCGACCCCATAGACGGCAGCCCACCAGGCTCCCCCGTCCCTGGGATACTCCTGGCAAGAACACTGGAGTGGGTTGCCATTTCCTTCTCCAGTGAACAGACTTAGTCAAAGTAGTTAAATTTGCAATCACTTATCTTCTGGAGGAAAGACTATTAATTCAATCCAATGACACATTTCTGTGGTGTTCTGGTAACTAATAATTGATCACTATTGTAGATACAAACTGTTGTTGAGTACATAGGACTATGGGAAGGGTCTGGTATACACTATCCATCATAAGAAGGAGAAAGTAGTTTTGGTGGGTGGGTATTTCAGTTTTGTGGACCAGTAATTTAGTAAACTTCAGGACAAAAAGATTAGATGACAAAAAACCCAAACCCCCAAAATTGCTAGTTTATTTATTTAGTATTTTGGTCAGGTCACACAGCTTGTGGAATCTTAGATCTCTGATCAGGGATTGAACCCAGGCCCCACCAGTGAAGGCATTAAGTCCTAACTACTGGGCTGCTAGGGAAGTCTCAAAAGACTGCCAGTTTAAAACTGCCAGCTCTAAGGACTTCCCTGGCAGTCCAGCAGTTTAGACTCTGCTCTTCCACAGCAGAGGGCACAGGTTCAGTCCCTGTTGGGGGCAATAAGATCCTGCATGCTGTGTGGCTCAGCCAAAAAATAACTACACAAATGGTAAAACTACCAGCTCTAAAAGTATTTCAGCAAATGGAAAACAGCTATCAGCTATCATGTTTGTGTACTCCCTGTTGAGCCTAACAGGCTGTCTTGCACCCAGGACATAAAATATTCATAAATATTTTCTGATAACTGAGGGAAACTTCCTTCTCCAAGAAAGGAGAGGGAGGCTAAAATGAACAAGATCACGCCTCCTACCCAGGAGTTTGCAGCTGCTGTTTTTGTACTATTTGGTGAGGAAGAATTGTGAACATGTAGGAAGAAACAAGAGGGACTGGAGAACTAGGTAAACCCTTCCCCAGTTAACCAGCTTTCCCGTGGCTTAGTCACCCTGCCCCCACTCCCGGTATATAATTGACTTTCCCTTCCCCTCCAAGCCTTCCTAAAAATAACTTCTTGACCTCTCTTTCCTGTCACCACTATTCACTCCGAATCTCACACCTTCCCTTACCTTCTTGAAAATATAGTTAACTTCAAAAAGAAAAAAAAAAAAAAAAAGGATAAAGCAAACCCCAGCAAAATCTGTGAAGATTCTAAAATCTGTTTATGTTCGTATCATTTTGTTTAGTGATGTTCCCTCTTGGGGTTGCAGTTGCAGTTCTAGGGCAGTTATTAGGTAAAGTGGAACTTTATCAAGAAGTTAGCTCCCAATGCATGAGAGTGTGTAGTCTCAACTGCTTGCTACTCTCAGGCATTTTATTAAGCGTAAACAGCCATAATCACAGGCCAGGCCTACAAAGTCAAGATGAGGCACAGTGTTGAGTCATTTTCTGCTCAGTTCTAAAGACGCAAACAGTACTGGAATTATCTATAATACAAAATGATAGCACAAATTTACTTTTCAGTATCTGAAACTGAAAAATCCATATGTCTCTCAAAGACAAATATCAGGACTTCCCTGGTGATGCAATATAAGAGTCTGCCTGCCAATGCAAGGGGACATGGGTTTGACCCCTGGTTTGGGAAGATCCCACAGGCCGAGGCGCAGCTAAACCAGTGGACCACAGCTACTGAGCCCAGGTGCTTCAACTACTGAAGTACGTGGTTTGCCTAGAGCCTGTGCTCTGCGCCAGAAGCCCTTACACCGCCACTGGAGAGCGCTCCCACTCTCCACAGCTAAAGAAAGCTCTGGGGCCGCAACGAAGACCCAGCACAACCAAAGGGAAAAAAGAGACAAATATCATATGATATTCATATGTGGTATCTATTTTTTTTAAAAAATGGTTCAAATGAACTTACTTACAAAATAGAAACAGACTTACAGACATCGAAAACAAACTTATGGTTACCAAAGGGAAAACATGGTGGGGAGGGATAAATCAGGAGCTTGGGATTAACATACACACAATACTACATATAAGATAGATATAATTAGTGGGGAAAAAAAGATAACAAGGACCTACTGTATAGCACAGGGAACACCACTCAATATTCTGTGACTATCTACATAAGAATCTGAAAAAAGAATGAATATACGTATATGTATAACTGAACCACTTTGCTATATACCCCAAACTAACACAATATTGTAAATCTATAATCCAAAAAAAAAAAAAAAATTCTGTGTCAATATAAAACTATCACCTAGAGTTTTAAAATTTTATTTATTTATTTATGTCCTGTAAGAGCTACATGGACTATCATTAATCTGTATAAGCTTGAGGAAGGAAAATTAACTACCGTAGTGGCAGTAATGGACTGGTATAGTGAAGGGAAGAGCTGGGTGTGCCAGGCCCACGCTCTAATCATCTCAGAGAGCATCAGGAGCTTTACGAATCAGGAACCAGTTCTGCAAAATTTTTCTAAGTCTCCAGGACACTGATAACATCCCCATTTGCCAACTTTATTATCTTCTCTCTTTCTCCATATGTCAGTAGTGAAACTCTTAGCCTGCATGTTCGTATCCAGGGTGGCAGGGAAGGTGGAGATCGGGATGTGCCAGCTCCCTTCACAGTCCCTCTTCAGTGCATTGGCTGGACAGGAGAGCAGTCGTGTCCCAGGGGACTGATACAGGTAGGAAATGGAAAATTCAGAATAAGATTCTGAGGGAGCATCTCAGGAAAGGCTTTGGGGCTCAGCAGCAGAAAAGCCACTTTTCCTCTCAGAGAAGCAATTTGGGGATCTTAACTCTGTTTTTTTTTTTCCCTTCTTTAAAAGGGAACTATATCAGTATCCTTATAGGGTTACTGCGATGGTGTAAAATATTGGGCATAGTTCCTAAAACATAGTAAGTGCTCCAAATACTATCACTATTGGCCCTAGTTTCAGAAGAGATACTCATGGACATAGTCTAGAGAAATTACATCAGGCTAGAAATCAAGGGAGAAGCAGAGGTGGCCTCCATGTCCCAACTGGTCAATCATCTCCTTATCTCCATGAACTGTGGTGCTGGAGAAGACTCCTGAGAGTCCCTTGGACAGCAAGGTCAAACAAGTTAATCCTAAAGTAAATCCACTCTGAATGAATATTCATTGGAAGGACTGACGCTGAAGTTGAAGCTCCAATACTTTGGCCATCTGATGTGAAGAGCTGACTCATTGGAAAAAGACCCTAATACTGGGAAAGATTGAAGGCAGGAGAAGGGGATGACAGAGGATGAGATGGTTAGATGGCATCATCGACTCAATGGATATGAGTTTGAGCAAACTCTGGGAGATGGTAAAGGACAGGGAAGCCTGGTGTACTGCAGTCCTTGGGGTCGCAGAGAACTGGACATGACTTAGTGACTGAATAACAACAAAAACCTTAGATGTGGAAACCAAGGTTACAGAGGAGAAATAATGTCTAAACTCATATAGCTAATGAGCAGTGGACTGAGGTTCAATCCTGGGTCCACTGACCTCCTAAGGCTTAACTCTTCTGTACAGTTCTGTCTCCTAATGTAAATATAAGAAGAAATGAAAGTTAAGTTCAAAGATCTATTTTTGAAGCTGGAACTAAAACCCATTATTCCAAAGTTAGAGGAGGTGAAGTCGCTCAGTCGTGTCCGACTCTTTGCGACCCCGTGGACTGTAACCTACTAGGCTTCTCCGCCCATGGGATTCTCCAGGCAAGAATACTGGAGTGGATTGCCATTTCCTTCTCCAGGGGATCTTCCCGACCCAGGGATCGAACCCGGGTCTCCCGCATCAGAGGCAGACGCTTTAACCTCTGAGCCACCTATATAATTCTATACTTTCCCTCTATTTTCACACTTAAGAGGAAAGAGGTTATATCAGAGATCATGAACATTTTCTGAGTCTCTGGGTCAGTTACCACCCTGGCCCTTTCAGGTCTGATTTTCAATGAATAAAGAACCAGAGACTCATCAAAAGTTGCTTAGCAATGAGTGTCCCTGAAAAGTGCTGCTTAGAACAGGAAATGCTTAAGCAATGAATTAAACAGTAACTTGTTGTGTCAATATGCGTTCTTAAGGAAAACAGAAAGAAACATGTACTTTTGAGAGAAGTAACGCCAGTAACGGTTATTTTTCCAAACGCTTTAAGAGTTGTGGTTTCATGTAAGATTTACTTTCAAGTTGCCCACAAGTGTTGCCGTTCCAGCTTCCTGCCCTGGGTCTCCTTGAAAAGCCTGAAGGAACTCTGGCACTGAAAATGCGCTTGTCCAGAGCCAAGGATTTAACACAATTCTCCCTCATTACCAAGGGGCCTTGAAACCTCAATCTGCTGGAAGACGGGAAGGAAAGAAAAGAAGGTGAGCAGACCACTGGGGCGTGGTTTCACCTCCTCTCCTGCCACCGAAAAGCTAGGCCTTACATTTAACTTTTTGTCTGGACAAGGGCACCGTGCATGCCATTATCTGGTTCCTTTCAAGTCCCTAAGGGTTTCTGCCAGTTGCTTTGGTTGATGTTTTGAAGGAGAGAAAAAAAAAGAAAAAAGGGTGAGGAAGGTGACTAATTCTGTCCAGGATTTCTGCCCTTAACATTCTTCTCTAAATATTCAGGTTACTAAACAGAATATAACAATGGTATCTTACATTTATAGAGAAGCACAGTGGCTCTGGAATCAGAACTAGACTCCTTGCCAGCTCTCTTACCAACTAGCTGTGTGAGACCTTAAGGGTGGGGGGGGGTGAAGTCGCTCAGTCGTGTCCGACTCTTTGCGACCCCATGGACTGTAGCCTACCAGCCTTCTCCGTCCATAGGATTCTCCAGGCAAGAATACTGGAGTGGGTTACCATTTCCTTCTCCAGGGGATCTTCCCGACCCAGGGATCGAACCCGGGTCTCCTGCATTGGTGGCAGACGCTTTAACCTCGGAGCCACCAGGCCATTAATGTGAAGACGTAGTTTTTTCATCTGTGAAATGGAGATACTATCAGCCTGAGAAGGATTAAGAGAGATAATATATACAAAGTATTTAGAGTTGTTTTTATTATTTTAACTGTAAGAAAACTGTACCCTTATTCTATCATATTCTGATGTTTCCTTTTGAGATCACACAGTAAGGCTACCCCCCTTATGGGTAGGGGTAGGTTAGGAGCAGTGTCTTTCTTGAAGGGCTGGGCATTCTTGATGTTAATCATCCAAAGAAGGATGAAAGATATATCTTCCATTAGAAAACTGGAATTAGATCTGAGAAGTAACAACCTCCCTCTCATTTTCTTGAGTCTAGAGTCCAAAGAATCTAGATATCCTTAAACCCACTCATGCTTGATAAGAATTAAAAATCCAAGGTGGAAAATCAGGAATGGGCCACAAACTTAACATGAAGCTCTGTCATCTGTGTAAGACCTGGAGTCAACCTCCTGTTGAAGACCTGGGAAAGCAAACTCTCCAAGTGGAAGCTGAATCTTGGGAGAGAAGTTGGGGTTTGACCCCCTAAGTACTTCTTCCTACATGAAAGTGGGGATTCCTTACAAGTTCTCTAAAATTTTCAAAGCTTTCAGTTACATCTATTGAGTCTTATGAAAACTTTAAGACAAGGAGCTTGGATGTTGCTATCTCCATTTCTCTAAGTTAACTAGGTTTTAAAGAGATTACATGCCTTGCCTAGAATCATGAGGTCAGTACAGGGCAATGGCTAAGGAAAATCTGGTTTAAAAAAAATTATTCTTAGTCCAAGGGGATGTCAATGATCCCCATCTAGGAAAGTAACAGTGCTGTAAAGGTTTTTTTTTTTTACTATCATTTTGCATTATTCACACCACTTACCCTTTCACTTTACCCACATCTTAGGTCACTGAGTCAATTGCATTCAGAAGAAACATTTTCTGAGTCCCTCATGGGCACAGAACACATGCCTGTGTGAACAAATTTATCACACTATAAATTCAATCACACAAAAACACGTAACCTATACATATCCCACTGGCCCCACTCATTGGCATAGTGGGCTTTTGTCACCTGGATAACCTTTTTTTCACTTTGTGAAAAGTTTTCCAGAATAATAACAGACTTTTATGTCTAACTAGTCAACTGAAAAGTACTTTTAAGCTCCTAGTATGTGTCCCAAATTGGGATAGGTACTGTGGGGATACAAAAGATGTGTATATATATTAGGATCCATCTTTGAATCTATATTGGGTGGAGGGGTTAATTAACATAAATTTTTTTACTCATCCAAATTTAGAGTGTTATCTTAAGTATGCTGTAGGAGTTGAGAATTACAGGTTAATGTGGCTTGAAATAATCTAAAAAATAAAAAGCTTTTCCTATCAATGTCATTGAGAAGACTAAATTCTGTCCTAATTTTAAAAATGCACATTAGTTTTTCAAGTTTGATAGAGTTCACACATTTTATTTCCTAGATAACTTTACTTATTTCCAGCTGTGCTAGGTCTTCGTTGTTGCACGTGGATTTTCTCTTGTTGGAGTGAGCGGGAGCTACTCTCTAGATGTGGAGTACTGGCTCTACAGTTGTGGCACACACGACTAGTTGCCCCAAGTCAGGTAAAACCTTCCTGGACCAGGGATCGAACCCATGTCCCCTGCATTGGGAGGTGGACACTCAACCACTGGACCACCAGGAAAGCCCCAGAAGTGCACATTATTTTAGACATAAACACTGCAAAGTCGTTCTAGGCAATGGAGATATACGGACAAATGAAACACTTCCCATCCTCAAGAGCTTACAGTTTGGTAGGGGGAAACAAGTAGAATCACTGTAAATCAACGTGAAGGTCTCTGTGTCTTAGTTGCTCAGTCGTGTCCGACTCTCTGCAACCTCACAGACTGTAGCCTGCCAGGCTTCTCTGTCTACTGGAGTGGATTGCCATTCCCTTCTCCAGAGAAACCTCCCAACCCAGGGATCAAACACTGGTCTCCTGCATTGCAGGCAGGTTCTTTACTGTTTGAGCTACAAGGGAAGTCCTTGTGAGGGTCTGCAGATAACACCTCAAAAGAAGGGGTGGAGATGGAAAGCTTCAGGGAGCACATGACCTTCAAGGAGGTCACTGACAACAGGGAGGGGACAAATGTGTGTCTGTGGGAGGGTGAATGTTAGAGCCGAGAGAGGGAAGGCATTCCAGAAAAAGGAAACTGAAAGCAGCACAGGAAAAGGTATAGTGAGTAGTGAGCATGAAGACTAAAGCTGGGATTTCCCACATTTATTTCTAAGGCCTTCATCACCTATATGAAAAGAGGGTCTTGAAAAAACAAATAGTCCATAATGATGATGAAATTTAAATATACATGAGTGCTAATCATTTGTTGTTGTTCAGTCATTAAAGTAAAGTAAAGCAAAGCAAAGTCGCTCAGTCGTGTCCGACTCTTTGTGATCCCATGAACTATAATCTACCAGGCTCCTCCCTCCATGGGATTCTCCAGGCAAGAGTACTGGAGTGGGTTGCCATTTCCTTCTCCAGGGGATCTTCCCAACCCAGGGATCGAACCCAGGTCTCCTGCATTCCAGGCAGACGCTTTAACCTCTGAGCCACCAGGTCACAACTAACTCTTGTGAATCTACTTAACTGTAGCCCACCAGGTTCCTCTGTCCAAGGGATTTTCCAGGCAAGAATACTGGAGTGAGTTGCCATTTCCTTCTCCAGGGGATCGTCCCCACCCAGGGACTGAATCCACATCTCCTGCATTGGCAGGTGGATTCTTTACCACTGAGCCACCAGGGAAGTCTGTGCTAATGATTACTCTACTTTTTGGCATTAAGAAATTATTGTTCACGATTATATTCATTTTATATAAATATCTATCTTCTGAGCCATTTTGTGAGGATTCAATTGTTCGTAGTCAATTTCAAAGAGAATGCTGATTGCAGCACCACAGGAATATCTTCTACAGAAAAAGTACTTATTTTAATAAAGAATATTAGTTTTCTTTAGAGTTTACTGAGGGATTATAGAACCAGAATAAAAAAATATAAAAATTAATCAAACTAATCAGCTAGTTAAACCATTCAATACCTTATATTTTGAAGGCCTCTTAATATTTAGTTAAGTTTATAAATGATTTTTACATAAAATTAACTCATTTAACTTAATATACACATGCATTAAAGGGGCTTTCCTCCTGGCTCAGACAGTAAAAGATCTGCCTTCTGTGTGGGACCCAGGGTTGGATTCCCTAGGTTGGGAAGATCCGCTGGAGAAGGAAATGGCAACTCACTCCAGTATTCTTGCCTGGAGAATCTCATGGACAGGGGAGTCTGGCGGGTTATAGTCCATGGGGGTCGCAAACGGTCAAACGACTGAAGCGGCTTATCACGCACATGGACTAAAAAACCATCTAAAACTAGTTTTTTAAAAAATATATGTATTCGCTCGAACCACACCATTAGGCATATTATTCAAAAATCATTTTTAAAAGAAAATATTCTAGCGAACTTTTCCTTAAAATGAGACAAACATTTAACGTGTTACAGCTTCCAAATTTCAGAAAAGCGAGATGTAAAACTTTCCCTCGGTAATTTTAGCTGGATATCTTGTCAAATTTCACAAGTAGGAACATCTTCATGTACCTAAAAGTGGTCACAATACAGGCACGTCTTTGTTGCTATGAGAACCTCTATTTTGTATGAGAAATCGCAGCCTTGACGACGCAATGTTTGCGCCGATTTTACCACATGTTTTTCGCCAGCGGTTCGGCTCCACCAGTAACACTCTAAATGGCTCTCTGGTTTCCTCCCCGCCAGCCCAGTTTTCCGTCCCAGCCCCAGCGCTCGCCCGCCGGGCACTCCCGCTCTCTGCGAGCGGGCGGCGAGCACGGGACCGGCGAAAACGTGGGCCGGAGGTGGGGCAGATGGGAAGGGGAGGCGGTGGCACTGCGGGTTGCTTGTTACCCTCCGGAGTCGAGCTCTGCACAGCTCTCCAGCTGCGTTTTAAAATCTGCAGTAAAAAAAAAAAAAAAGTCGAGCAACGCCACATGCTACAAACTGGAGGGGACGAGCAGAGCAGTGCGTCCCCAAATGGATCAGAAAAATGGGAAAGGAGGGGTTCCGAACTTTATTATTAAATACTTCCTCTATGCCAGAAAAATGAGGGTTCAGGGCTCGGTACTGGGCAGAATAGGCTGAAGCCACCGACGCGGCTAGAAAGGGTCGCGGGCGCGGATGCGGGCTTCCGAGCGCCACGGGGTCCTAGCGGCTGCGGGCGGCGCGCGCGCTCGGAGCGTTCCTTCCCCCACCCCCGCCCCAGGGTCTCCTTCCCTCGGGATTCGGAGCCTGCCATCCTCCAGGGCCGACTCGCCGCGGGGCGAGAGGGGGTCAGGACGCCGCGACCTCGCTTAGCGACAGGCCTCTCCCCGGCGACGGCGCCGCAACAAGATGGCGGACGACAGAGACAGGGACGGCACAGGTAAGAGGCCCCGCGAAGCGCAGCCCGCGCCGCCCGCCGCGACCCCGGCCGCACCGGGGAGCTCGAGACCGAGCGGGACCCCCTCCCTCCGGAGCCCCACCCCCAGGGAGAAGGCTGGCCCCGCCAGGCCCCGCCAGGCCCCGCCGCCCGCCCTGCCGCGGAGGCCCCCGCCCCCGTTCCTGCCTCCCTCGCCCCGCCTCCCGGGCCTCATCCCGCCCCCGCCCGCAGCGTCCCGCCTTCGGAGCCCCGGGCCTCGCTTCCAGCGCGCGTTGCGGCCGAGGCGCCGGCCTGCAGCCGCATAATGGCGTCCTTGTTCCCGGTGTCGGGGACACCGCCTCCAAGCCTTAGCTTGGGTTCTCGTTGCCGCAGGCGCCACGCCGGCAGCTACTCAGGCTCTGGGCCCGCGCGCGGCCCGGGTGAGGACGGATCGGGCTGCGGGCGTCTGCCGCGCTCCTCCCCGGCTGCGCTGACACCCCGCCCGGCCCAGACGGCTGGCGTTTGCGGCCACCATTTTGCCTTCGTAGCGGGGACGTGGGAGGACGGCCTCGAGGTCACCGCGACTGCGTCCGCGCCTCTAGGACCCGAAGCGCGCGCGCCACCCGCCTGCTGTCTTGTCTTAAGCTACAAACAAGACAAAATACAGAAAACTTTAATAAAGATGAAAGAGCAAACTCCAGAGGAACGCGTAGCGCCCGGTGCGCAGGCCTGCCTCTGCGGCGCCACCAGACGGCCCAGCGCGATCGCGGGGCAGAGGCGGGACTGGGCCTCCGGGCGCCGGGTCGGAGGCGTTGATATTGATATGTTTTCATTATTAGGGGAAAGAAAACCCGCTTATCCATGTTTATTTGTTAAGACTGTTACGTTGTTTTAACTCAGCAGTTTGATTTAAAAAATTGATGCTTTTTTTTTTTACCATCCTTTAGTTACTCAAAAATAAGTCTGTATTTCAGTAATTGATGAACTCGTCGCTAAACGTCAAGCCATTGAAACGATAGAGGTAACATCTTAGAAATGAAAATAATACCCCACCTTTGTTCTTTTTTTGAGTGTTTGAAACATATCAGCATACCATTTTTCTCAGCATGGAACAAAGATGTAATGATACTAAGTAATATTTACAAGTGTAGAAGCCAGCGCTGAGGTAGACAGTCACTTGTCCTGGTGATCACAGAAAAAAGGCGGAGAAACACACGGCACTGTGCCAAAGAGCTACGTAGTGATAGCAGTAATACTATTTGATTTTTTTTTTTTTTCCTTCGGAGCCCCGGGCCTCGCTTCCAGCGCGCGTTGCGGCCGAGGCGCCGGCCTGCAGCCGCATAATGGCGTCCTTGTTCCCGGTGTCGGGGACACCGCCTCCAAGCCTTAGCTTGGGTTCTCGTTGCCGCAGGCGCCACGCCGGCAGCTACTCAGGCTCTGGGCCCGCGCGCGGCCCGGGTGAGGACGGATCGGGCTGCGGGCGTCTGCCGCGCTCCTCCCCGGCTGCGCTGACACCCCGCCCGGCCCAGACGGCTGGCGTTTGCGGCCACCATTTTGCCTTCGTAGCGGGGACGTGGGAGGACGGCCTCGAGGTCACCGCGACTGCGTCCGCGCCTCTAGGACCCGAAGCGCGCGCGCCACCCGCCTGCTGTCTTGTCTTAAGCTACAAACAAGACAAAATACAGAAAACTTTAATAAAGATGAAAGAGCAAACTCCAGAGGAACGCGTAGCGCCCGGTGCGCAGGCCTGCCTCTGCGGCGCCACCAGACGGCCCAGCGCGATCGCGGGGCAGAGGCGGGACTGGGCCTCCGGGCGCCGGGTCGGAGGCGTTGATATTGATATGTTTTCATTATTAGGGGAAAGAAAACCCGCTTATCCATGTTTATTTGTTAAGACTGTTACGTTGTTTTAACTCAGCAGTTTGATTTAAAAAATTGATGCTTTTTTTTTTTACCATCCTTTAGTTACTCAAAAATAAGTCTGTATTTCAGTAATTGATGAACTCGTCGCTAAACGTCAAGCCATTGAAACGATAGAGGTAACATCTTAGAAATGAAAATAATACCCCACCTTTGTTCTTTTTTTGAGTGTTTGAAACATATCAGCATACCATTTTTCTCAGCATGGAACAAAGATGTAATGATACTAAGTAATATTTACAAGTGTAGAAGCCAGCGCTGAGGTAGACAGTCACTTGTCCTGGTGATCACAGAAAAAAGGCGGAGAAACACACGGCACTGTGCCAAAGAGCTACGTAGTGATAGCAGTAATACTATTTGATTTTTTTTTTTTTTATGATTACGTTAGTCTGAAAAGCCAGACATTTTATAGATGTTACCTTCCTAAGATGTCCTTATAATTTTATTGTGCTGTTTTAAAAGTATAAGGTACGTCCTAAGAAAATGATTACTTTTTTAATATTAGTTTTAAAACTTTCCCCAAAGGGACTTCCCTGGTGGTCCAGCGGTTAAGAATATGCCTGCCAGTGCAGGGGACGCAAGTTCCATCCCTCTTGGGGAAAGATTGCACGTGCTAGGGAGCAGCTAAGCCCCTGCGCCACAGCTGCTGAGCCTGGGCTCTCCAACCAAAAAAAGCCCGGGGCATGAGAAAGAAGCTCCTGCGCCCCAGTGAAAAGTAGCCTCCGCTGGCAGCAACTAGAGAACACCCAGTGCAGCTAAAAAAAAAAAAACAAAATAACACAACTTCCCCAGAGAGACTTACCTTTATTTATTAAAATTCTTATTTAAAAAAAAAAAGGAAGACTTTCAGGAGATAAGTTAATCATGGATTTTAAAAAAGATTTGGTCAGCCTGAGGAAAAGACACACTGGATTATGCTGCAAATACAATTTGTTTTTCTTCATTAAAAAAATAGATTGAAGAGCTTTTTTGATTTTTCAGTTTTCAAGGATACTCTCCTATTTATAATAAACTATTTCAGAGAAGAAACAATTCTGTCTATAGTCATAGAAGTAATGACTGTTAAAATCAGACTGGGTATCATTCAGTTGACATGTGTTTAATGCCTACCATCTGGAAGGCATTCTGAATCAGGTTAGAACTTTGGAGGGTATTTTTTTCTCCCAAAGAAGGTGAGCTATGTAAGGGAGATAAGACATTCACAAAAGGGAGAGAGCAGTCAGCTGGACTGGTATGAGCAGCCCATGTGCCAGCTGCTTGCCAGGTGTGTTGTATCCCCTGATGTGGGCAGCAGCCTGGTATCACTAGGAGCTTGTAAGAAAGGAAGGAGTGCAGTCCGTGCCCCTGACTTACTGAATTAGACTCTGCGTTTATGCATTCCTGCCCATGATCCACATGCACATTAAAGTTTGAGCAGCACTGTTACACGGTATATCTCAGTTACTCTTTACAACGGTCCTATGAGTTAATTGTAATTGCAGCTTGACAGGCACGATGAAATAGAAGTATGTTCTCTCAAAGGTATGTTGTCTTGAGGATAAACTAGAGACTCATTTGCTGATAACCATCTTTGAGTACACATATTTCACTCATATATTTGATTCTCTGCTCTGAAGTTCAGAAATTACGCCTGACCAATTAATCCAAACAGGCTAGGCTTTGAGGATTCACTCAAACTAACTAAACTCATAAAGAGTGATGTACAAACCTGAATAATGATTTATTAATGTAAATTGGGGTATGATTTAAATTGATATATCGGTCAGGAACCTGACCTCTGCAATGTCGTATACTGTTTTATGTGTATTAAGCTTTTGTAGAGGGTAGATTTATATTTCTAAAGTTGCTTGATGAACATGGAATCAAGCAAAAGAAAAGGATAGCTTTCAAGGCTATATTCATTAAGCTCAAAGAGGATGGGGATCATTTCTTTATACTCAGTGTCTTGCAGAGTATACAGCACATGGTAGGAATTCAATAAATATTGTCACATTCAGATAATTTAATTAAAAGTGTTTGTTTTAATCAAAGCGCTATTTACTGTTTCCCCAAAGATCTACACCTAAAAGCATATACAATTATTGTTAGAGATTTTTTCCCTCTTCCTTTCAAGTAAGCTGTATGCTTTTATTTCATCTGGCTCAACAAACATTTTTTTTTAAGAGCCAGAAAAATTCATTGGCATGTCTTTAAAAAATAACAACACATATATATTTTAAGTTGTTGATATTTAATCTTGAATTTTTTTAAGTTCTAAAGGATTAAGTTTCTGGGTAAGTCATCATATCCAGCTCTTCAACATTTAGGGATTAATCTTGATACAAATAGAATATTGGTAAGAAATAGTAACTAAATCTATGATGGGCTATTTTGCTCTATTTATAAAAATTTTCTGTAAGATTATGTACATTGAAATCATGCTTAATTTGTAACATTTTTGTACCTTACACATAGTACTGTCTCTTATACACATCTCGGCGAGCACGGGGCTCACAGGGCCCGTGCGTGCGCTAGAGGCAGCTGATACATATTTGCTTATTGTTTGTCTATCCTGCTACAGTGAAAACTTCATGAAGTCAGACACTTTATTTTACTTACTATTAATTCCCTGGGATTTAGACCAATTATAGGATTTATTGTAATCAATCTGTATATCTTTGTTGAAGGAATAAATGAACCAAGGGTAACATATTGAGTAAAGTAGTTTAGTGTCATCTTGCATGGTCTTTTCATGGGTAAATGTGTTTTTTGTTAACCTAAATATATTGAAAATAGTTCAGAGCTACCCTCATTACATTTGCAGCTGTCTCTTATACACATCTTAAAAAAGTACTTAATTTTATTTGTTTTACTAAAAGAAGAATGTTTGCAGCGGGATAGGAAAGATTATTTTTGAAGTTCTGTTATTTCCATGTAAGTTTCCTCAACCAGAGCGTTATTTATTAATTTTTTTCTTTTCCTCTGTTTTCTGTAAAATGAGGAATCAATGTAGTTGTTGATTCTTTGGATCTTTAAATCTTATTTTAATGTTTCTATCTCTTAGAGACTTTTATATAGGACTAGAAGAATCTTCTATTTGTAATTAAAATCATGTCTAGGAAACAAACTGTTTAGGAATAACATTCTAATTTTTGGCAGGCCATTGAGCTTTGGAGAAGGCAGTGGCACCCCACTCCAGTACTCCTGCCTGGAAAATCCCATGAATGGAGGAGCCTGGTAGGCTGTAGTCCATGGGGTCGCTAAGAGTCAGACACGACTGAGCGACTTCCCTTTCACTTTTCATTTTCATGCATTGGAGAAGGAAATGGCAACCCACTCCAGTGTTCTTGCCTGGAGAATCTCAGGGACGGGGGAGCCTGATGGGCTGCCGTCTATGGGGTCGCACAGAGTCGGACACTACTGAAGCGACTTAGCAGCATTGAGCTTTGGAAGGCATGTCAGTTTTTTTTTTTTTTTTTTAATAAGACTCAGGTACTCAAAGTTCTTTCTAGGATTTATGATTTTTGTTTGTTTTAAAATATTCTTTTTACTTTGCATGCTTTGATAATATTGCTTGGTAAAGTATTTCCAATTCAGGAATCAGCTCCTAGATGGAAGAAGTTTTATAATTTTGTTTTGTCTCCCTGTATTGTGCCATTCCTCTCGAAACCCAACATTTGGAAATCTAATGTAAAAAAATGAGATTTCAGGGTAATACTACTTGTTGAAAAGTGAACTGTTGGTAGTACAGAGTGTAATTTAAAATAGTAGAAAACATGAGACCGAAGTGAAATCTGAATTTAAATCATAGTTTCCTCAAGCTCTCTCTGATCTTAGCCAAGATACTAAGTCTAGGGATCTTCAGGTTCCTCAAATGTAAACTGGAAATAGTTATATCTATTTCATAATCTCTTGTAATGTGGACAGTATCTTCTTAGTCATTTATCATCCACTGCAATGCCTGGCATTAAAGGAATGCTGAATAAATTGGAAGAAGTGGTTGGTACATTTTAGGGAATTAGTGGCTGTTTAGTAGATTCCATATGTATGACATGAAATCTAAGTGTTCAGATCAGTCGATCAGTCGTGTCCAATTCTTTGCGACCTCATGGACTGCACCACGCCAGGCTCCCCTGTCCGTCACCAACTCCCAGAGCCTACTCAAACTCATGTCCATCGAGTTGGTGATGCCATCCAACCATCTCATCTCTGTCATCCTCTTCTCCTCCTGCCCTCAATCTTTCCCAACATCAGGGTCTTTTCCAATGAGTCAGTTCTTCGTAGCAGGTGGCCAAAGTATTGGCGTTTCAGCTTCGGCATCAGTCCTTCCTATGAATATTCAGTATGATTTCCTTCAGGATTGTCTGGTTTGATCTCTTTTCAGTCCAAGGGACTCTCAAGAGTCTTCCCCAACACAGTTCAAAAGCATCAATTCTTCAGGGCTCAGCTTTCTTTATAGTCCAACTTTCACATCCCACATCCATTCATGACTACTGGAGAAACCATTGCTTTGACTAGATGGACCTTTGTTGGCAAAGTAATGTCTCTGCTTTTTAATATGCGGTCTAGGCTAGTCATAGCTTTTCTTCTGAAGAGCAAGCATCTTTTAATTTCGTGGCTGCAGTCACCGTCTGCAGTGATTTTGGAGCCCAAAAAAATAATAAAGACTGTCACTGTTTCCATTGTTTCCCCATCTATTTGCCATGACGTGATGGGACCAGATGCCACGATCTTAGTTTTTTGAATGTTGAGTTTGAAGCCAGCTTTTTCACTGTCCTCTTTCACTTTCATCAAGAGGCTCTTTAGTTCTTTGCTTTCTGCCGTAAGGGTGGTGTCATCTGCGTATCTTAAGGTTATTGATATTTTTCCCAGCAATCTTCATTACAGCTTGTGCTTCATCCAGCCTAGCATTTTGCATGATTGTACTCTGCATAGAAGTTAAATAAGCAACGTGACAATATACAGCCTTGATGTACTCCTTTTCCTATTTGGAACCAGTCTGTTGTTCCATGTCCAGTTCTAACTGTTGCTTCCTGACCTGCATATCACCTCCACTAGTTTTGTTCTTAGTGATGCTTCCTAAGGCCCACTTTCCAGGATGTCTGGCTCTAGGTGAATGATCACACCATCATGATTATCTGGGTCATGAAGATCTTTTTTGTACAGTTCTTCTGTGTATTCTTGCCACCCCTTCTTAATATCTTCTGCTTCTGTTAGGTCCCTACCATTTCTGTCCTTTGTTGAGCCCATCTTTGCATGAAATGTTCCCTTGGTATCTAATTTTCTTGAAGAGATCTCTAGTCTTTCCCATTCTATTGTTTTCCTCTGTTTCTTTGCATTGATCACTGAGGAAGGCTTTCTTTTTTTTTTTGTTGGTTTGTTTTTTAAATTTTATTTTTACTTTATTTTACTTTACAATACCGTATTGGTTTTGCCATACATTGACATGAATCCACCATGGGTGTATATTAGCTCCCAATCCTGAATCCCCCTCCCACCTCCCACCCCATATCATCTCTCTGGATCTCTCCTTGCTATTCTTTGGAACTCAGCATTCAAATGGGTATATCTTTCCCTTTCTCCTTTGCTTTTGACTAGTCTTATCAAGCCCTTGTATATTTTTTTCAGACCTACTCCCACAAGATACATCTTAAATTAACAAGATTCGAATGAACAATAGAAAGATTTTACCAGACCCACTTCCATAATATAATTTTAAGATGGCAAGGTTAGTCAAAAGGTTCTTGTTAAGGAGAAACGTGTCCTCAAGCAAGATGCACTGTTATATTGACTAAGACAAAGCAATGTAGAAAAGAATGTTTGTCCTTTTGTCCTTGAGAGCCCCAGACCCCTTTCTCCTTCTCGAGGGCTCCAGACCCCTTTCTCCTTGGGAATCCTGGACTTCTTATCAACCTACCTAGGAACTGACTCTCTCAAAAAGAGTTATATCACTTACTGTTAATTCCATGGGATTTAGAACAGTTGTAGGATGTATTGTAGTCACTCTGTAAATACTTGTTGAAGGAATGAATGAGTGTAAAGAAATAACTTATTTTTAAAATGTAGCAATAAATTTGGAACTTAAGACCTGGGTTTGAACACTGCTTTTATTTTTATTTTTCCAGATTTCATTGGCATGTCATTTAATTTCCTTAGACTTCAGTTCGAAGAGTTCTTGATCTCATCAGCACTTTGAAATAGGCACTGGGCTAAATATTTAACATGAATTATGTTATTTAATTCTTTGAACAAACGTATGTGAGAGAGATCCCTTTTATCCCCTTTCTACAAATGAATAACAGGGGCTTGGATGGTAAAGCAGAATTCTAGTTTCAGCTCCAACACTAAGAGCTTGGAAGTCATCACCCCTGTTGCCGTGAACTGGAAGAAATACTTGGTAATCCTGACAAAAAGTTGAAGGCTATGTGGAAGCTGTGCTAGTGAGAAACTGCTGGCAACCTACAGCCTTAGGAAGTCCCTCATATTTTTTTTGGTTTTACTTCCAGGAACCCCACCAGGCTATCTGGTAAAGGGACAGGAAAGACCTCCTTATTGCTCTAGCAGGCAGAGGGGGAAAGTAACTGTTTTGAAATCTCCAGAACATTCTTCATAAAAAGATGTGCTTTCCAGGGGGAAAAGACATTACCAGAGCCTCGTCCTACCTGTCTGTGTTTAGCCAGCCACAGTGCTCCATAGCCTTCTTATCTCATCTAAGAGGATGGGGAGAAGCTAAAAAACAGTTATAAGGGTCACATTCCAGAAACCCTGGTCTATTAAAAAAAAAAAAAAACTTAACCGAGAGATTATAGATTGCTTTTCGTCACTCACACCTTATCGCCACATAAACAGGACCCAGTGTAATACCAGTGTTTTACAGCTGGAAAATGTACATGCTCACTGTGTCTAAGGAGGAGTTCTGTCAGGAACCTGGCACCAGAGCTACAGGAAACAGGAAGCGGTGAACACACCCTCCTGTGTGCCCAGTCGCTGCAGTCATGCCGACTCTCTGCAGCCCGCCAGGCTCCTCTGCCCGTGGGGATTCTCCCAAGGATACTGGAATGGGTTGCCATGCCCTCCTCCAGGGGATCTTCCCGACCCAGGGATTGAACCTGCGTCTCTTAAGTCTCTTCCACTGGCAGGTGGGTTCTTTACCACTAGTACCATCTGGGAAGCTCACACACACCCTATTCCTAGTCAGACTGGCATAAAGCCTCAGACTAATGACCTTCTATCTCAGTTCTTACTACCTGATGCATCAGGTGTGTTTTTGAACAAGAAGTTTCAAGGCATGCTAAAAGATAAGAGAAACAACCTGAAGAGAAAGGAAGTAATCAGGACCAGACTCAGGTACACTGTACACATTTTGGAATTATCAGATAAAGAATTTAATAACTATGACTAATATGTTAAGGGCTGCAATGGAAAAAGTAGACAACATGCAAGAACAGATGAGTATTTCAAGTGGAGAGATGAAAGCTCCAAGAAAGAAAAAGGAATATTAGAGACCAAATGCACTGTAATGGAAATGAAAGAATGCCTTTGATGTGCCCATCAGTAGACTTAAATGACTGGGGAAAGAATCATTGAGCTTGAAGATGATGCCACTGGACACTTCCCAAACTGAAATGCAGAGAGATAAAATGAAAAACCAAAGAAAAACCAGAACATCCAAGAACTGGGACAATTTTAAAAGGTCTAAAATACACATAATTGGAATTACCAGAAGAAAAGGAATCAAAGAATGAAGTACAAGAAATATTTGAAATAACAGCCAAGAGGAGAGATATCCCTGGCAGTCCAGTGATTAAAATTCCACAGTCCCAATATAAGGGGGCCCAAATTCGATCCCTGGTCAGGGAACTAGATCCCACATGCTACAACTAAGACTTAGTGTGACTAAAATAAATAAATAAATGTAAATATAAAAAATAACGGCCAAGAATTTTCCAAAATTAATGACAGACACCAAACCAGATCCAGGAAGGTAACTGAACACCATCAGGATAAATACCAAAAAGCTATGCCTAGGTATATTATATTTCAAACTGCAGAAAACCAAAGATAACAAGAAAATCCTGAAAGAAGTCAGAAAAAAAGTAAGAAGCCTTACCTAGGCTTCTTGTCAGAAACTATGTAAAGCAGGAGAGCGTGGATTGGAGTAGTGTTGACAGACAGGTAAAGCAGTATGACCAAGGCCAGCCACTTAGCTAACCGCTGAAACAAGGACTCACGTTCAAGTCTGTCTGACTCCAAAGCCAGTGCTCTTAGCCTCTATACCCCACATAAAGAAGTCAACAGGAATTTTATTATAAAAGGAAGGAAAACTTGGCCCATGATCTCCTTATCTGGAGCAGTAGTTCCCAAACTTTAGTGAACTTCAGCCTCACCTGGAAGGCTAGTTAAACCACAGATTGCTAAGCACCATTCCCAGAGTTTCTGCACCCGTAAGTCTGGGGCTGGTGGGCTGAGGGTGGGCTCTTGAGAATCTGCATTTCTAACAAAGTTACTGGAGGATGAGGATGCTATTAAAAACCATTGATCTAGAAGCTAGGGTAAAGTTTCAGTGTATTTGCTTCTAGGTTTTTTCTAGACAGATTTGTATTTTGTTTTGTTTTATGGATTTGAGATTACATTGTATATAGTTTTATATCCAGCTTTTGTACTTACTATTATAAGCACTTTTTCATGTCATCAGTATTTCTCAGCATTATTTTTAATAGCTGCATTTATTATATTTATGAATTATATTTACCTAAGCTTTCCCTGACTATCGGATGTCTACCTTGTTTCCAAATTTTTTGTGCTATAAATAATGCTGCAGAATAATGCCACTACAGTAAATGGTCAATGAATTTCTTGTATCAAGAATGTTTTGACACAGCTTTGATCCCCACCATCTATCCCCTTTGGAAAAATAACTTCATTCCTTCTCCTCTTTGTTGGTTCGTACTAGTTATTTATGAGTTATAGAAGATAATCTCATTTCTAAATTCTATGAGTACTTATTGTGATCCTTTTTACTAATTACATTATTTTCTTTGAAAAATGGTTAATTAATCGAAGATACACAATCTCCAGTCAGAGCTTATGATTAGAATAAGATACATATTTGCTTATTGTTTGTCTATCCTGCTACAGTGAAAACTTCATGAAGTCAGACACTTTATTTTACTTACTATTAATTCCCTGGGATTTAGACCAATTATAGGATTTATTGTAATCAATCTGTATATCTTTGTTGAAGGAATAAATGAACCAAGGGTAACATATTGAGTAAAGTAGTTTAGTGTCATCTTGCATGGTCTTTTCATGGGTAAATGTGTTTTTTGTTAACCTAAATATATTGAAAATAGTTCAGAGCTACCCTCATTACATTTGCAGAGCACTCAGATTGGAAATTACATTTTAAATCCAACTTCATCGTTTAAAATGCTAGAATGGCACTTCTGCTTCAACATGATGATTGAGTACCCATGTTTATTTTTGCCCTTACTGAAATTCCACAGAATGACAGTAAAAGAATTAAAAAAAAAAAAAAAAGAAAGGCATAGACTTACAAAGATAAAGAGAATAGGAGAGGAGATAATCAGTTCAGTTCAGTCGCTCAGTCATGTCCGACTCTTTGCGACCCCATGAATCGCAGCCCGCCGGGCCTTCCTGTCCATCACCATCTCCCGGAGTTCACTCAGACTCACGTCCATCGAGTCAGTGATGCCATCCAGCCATCTCATCCTCTGTCGTCCCCTTCTCCTCCTGCCTCCAATCCCTCCCAGCATCAGGGTCTTTTCCAGTGAGTCAACTCTTCGCATGAGGTGGCCAAAGTACTGGAGTTTCAGCTTTAGCATCAGTCCCTTCAAAGAAATCCCAGGGCTGATCTCCTTCAGAATGGACTGATTGGATCTCCTTGCAGTCCAAGGGACTCTCAAGAGTCTTTTCCAATACCACAGTTCAAAAGCATCAATTCTTCGGCCCTCAGCTTTCTTCACACTCCAACTCTCACATCCATACATGAGCAAGGGTTTATAAAAAGACATTACTAGAGGAAATAACAATTTATTAAATGGATGAATGAGTGGCCACTAACTTAGCAGAACCAAAGAAAATAAACATAAGCCTGTGGAGGAGGGAGCCAAAAAGAAACAAACCAAGGGGAGCTGTGAAACCCTGGACGCAGCAGCCACCTCTGATGGCCTGTTTGGAGTGAGACTAAATATGGGAGGTTTGGATGAAAGTCATAAGGCAAGTGGTTGGATCTCTCATCCTTTGGAGTAACCAGGTGATAACTTCTGGAAATTTAAGTCAGAGAGATTCAGGATGCAGGGATGCCTGGCATAGTAGGGGGTGGTGTGCTACTGTTATCACCAACTTTGATATAGTAGCTGACATTAACATTTGTATTCAGTTTAATAGTACCTTTTACTGAAGGTTTATACCTAAATGTAACTTTAGCTTTATGGAATTATATAGTAACCCAAATCAAGTTATTTTGAATATTTTTATGCTGTCATGCTTGAATGTTTTAGATTTAACTTTGAAATGTTTAAAATTCTCCTATACAAGGTTTATATGCTCAAATATAGAGAAGGTGTATGTCATTTTGTAAAGACATTGAAAAGATGGCTTTTCTTTACACTAATCCTCTCAATTTTGCCCCCTCCCATGGGTTAAAGCGTCTGCCTGCAATGTGGGAGACCTGGGTTCGATCCCTGGGTTGGGAAGATCCCCTGGAGACGGTAATGGCAACCCACTCCGGTATTCTTGTCTGGAGAATCCCATGGACGGAGTAGCCTGGTGGGCTGCAGTCCACGGGGTTGCAAAGAGTCAGACACGACTGAGCGACTTCACTTCATTTTAATAGTATCACATAGGTTAAATACTTCTGTTGTTGTTGTTGTTCAATTGCTAAGTTTTGTCGGACTCTTTGCAACTCCATGGACTGCAGCACACCAGGCTTCCCTGTCCTTCACTATCTCCCAGAGTTTGCTCAGATTCATGTCCATTGAGTCAGTGATGCTATCTAACCTTCTCATCCTCTGCCGCCTGCATCTCCTTTTGCCTTCAATCTTTCCCAGCATCAGGGTCTTTTCCAATGAGTTGGCTCTTCTCATCAGATGGCCAAAGTATTGTAGCTTCAGCATCAGCCCTTCCAGTGAATATTCAGGGTTGATTTCCTTTAGGATTGACTGATTTGATCTCTTTGCAGTCCTTGGGACTCTCAAATACTTCTGAGGAGGACCCAAGATAATAAACCTGAAAAGTGGTAGTCTGTTTAACAGGATTTCAAAGAGATAGAGATTTGAAATTCTGTTAATTAAGATCTTCATTAGTTATAAGGAAAGGGAACTATGCAACTCGTTAATTGGTTAGTAGATTTGCATTGGTAACTACATTATAAAATAGTATAAGCACTAAAGGCTTCAAAAGAAGAGTGAAAGGAGTTTTAGAGATTAAAGAACTTCAGGTGAAATCAGTAAGTGAAGTTTCATAGAAACTGTGCAATATAATGAAACGAGAGGGAAAGTGTTTCAAATGTGACCCGTTTCAATGACTTTGTCTGCATTATACTTCAACTGCCCACTTTCATGGCTGAACTTGTATCTTATAACATCTAGAATTGTGCGACCTCTGACATCTTCAATTCAGATATTTTATTCTTGAACTGCCTTTTTATTCATCACTGATTATTTTTAAGGATAATTTTGAATAATAATTTTGTAAAATAATTTCAAATTTACATAAAAATTGTAATAGTACAGAGAATTCCCACATTCCCTTTACCCAGATTAATTTCAATATTTTGTCACATTTTATCACTCTTTCTCATATATATACATATAACTTGTTGTATGTATCTGTTATATATGTATATTCTTTACTTGAAACAGTTAAGAGTAGTATGTTGCAGTTGTACCACTTTCTTCCTTAATACTTTTGTATATATTTCCTAGGAACAAAGATAATCTGTTATGTAAAATCTCTATGAAGTTTAATTTAGATACACTTAGAAAAATTGAAGTATGGTTGATTTATAGTATTGTGTTAGTTTCAAGTATACAGCAGTAGTTTAGATATATATATATTTCTTTTTTTTCGGATTATTTTCCATTGTAGGTTATTCTAAGATATTGAATATAGTGCCTTGTACTATATACAGTAAATCCTTATTGCTTATCTATCTTATGTATAGTATTTTGTGTCTGTTAATCCCATACTCCTAGTTTATTCCTCCTCCCTACTCTTTCCTCTTTAGTAACCATTAGTTTCTGTATCTGTGAATCTGTTTCTGTTTTGTATATAGATTCATTTGTATTATTTTTCAGATTCTACATATAAATGATATCATATAATATTTGTCTTTTTCTGACTGAGTTCAGTTAGTATAATATTCTCTAGGCCCATCCATGTTGTTGCAAATGACGTTCTTTTTAATGACCGAGTAATATTCCATTTTGTGTGTGTGTGTGTGTGTGTGTGTGTGTGTAACTCTATTTTTAGTTTTTAAAGGAACCTCCATACTGTTTGCAAAAGTGTCTGTACCAATTTACATTCCCATCAACAGTGTAGGAGGGTTCCCTTTCCTTCACACTCCCTCCAGCGTTTATTATCTATAGACTTTTTTTGATGATAGCCATTCTAACCAGTATGAGGTGATCCTCATTCTGGTTTTGATTCACATTAATTATTAGTCATATTGAGTGTCTTTTCTTGTGCCTGTTGGGCACCTGTATGTCTTTTTTGGAGAAATGTCTACTTAGGTCTTTGATTAGGTTGTTTGTTTTCTGATAGTTAATTGTATGGGGTGTTTATATTCTTGGCTAGTACTCTTGCCAATCACATTGTTTGCAAATATTTTTTCCCAGTTCATAGGTTATCTTTTCATTTTGTTGACAGTTTACTTTGCTGTGCAAAACTTTTAATTTTGATTAGGTTATATTTGTTTACTTTTGCTTTCATTTCTTTTGCCTTGGGAGACTATAAAAATATTCCTACAATTTATGTGTGAGTATGTTTTGCCTGTGTTCTCTTCTAGGAGTCTCTTCATAGTGTCATGTCTTATATTTACGTCTTTAAAACATTTTGAGTTCATTTTTGTATATGGTGTGAGGGAATGTCCTAATTTCATTAATTTACAAGTAGCAACCCAGTATTCCCAACGCCATTTACTGAAGAGATTATCTTTTCTCTGTTGTATTTGCTTGCTGTCTTGCTGTATATTAATTGACTGTAAGTGTGTGGGTTTATTTTTGGGCTCCCTAGTCTTGTTGTATATTAATTGACTGTAAGTATGTGGGTTTATTTCTGGGCTCCCTATTCTGTTTCATTGATTCATATATCTTTTTTATGCCAACATTAGGCTGTTTTGATTATTGTAGCTTTGTAGTAGTCTCTGACAGAGAAGGCAATGGCACCCTACTCCAGTACTCTTGCCTGGAAAATCCCATGAACGGAGGAGCCTGGAAGGCTGCAGTCCATGGGGTCGCTGATGGTCAGACACGACTGAGCGATTTCACTTTCACTTTTAACTTTCATGCATTGGAGAAGGAAATGGCAACCCACTCCAGTGTTCTTGCCTAGAGAATCCCAGGGATGGGGGAGCCTGGGTGGGCTGCCGTCTCTGGGGTCGCACAAAGTCGGACACGACTGAAGTGACTTAGCAGCAGCAGCAGCAGTAATCTCTGAAGTGTAGAAGGATTATGCCTCCAGCTTTGTTCTTTTTCATCAAGATTGCTTTGGCAATTCTGGGTCTTTTGTGGGTCCATGTAAATTTTAGTATTATTTGTTCTAGTTCTGTGAAAAATGTCATGGGTATTTTGATAGTGATTGTATGAGATCTGTAGATTGCTTTGTGTGAGATAAGCCATTTTAACAATATGAGTTGTCCCAATCCAAGAGCATGGGAGATCTTTCCATTCTTTTTAATAATTTTCAATTTCCTTTATCAATGTTTTATAACTTTCAGCCTATAGGTCTTTCACCTCCTTGTTTAAGTCTATTCCTAGGTATTTCTTTTTGACATAATTTTAAGCAGGATTATATTTTTGCATTCTATTTCTGATATTTCATTAGTATAAAGTAATGGAACAAATTTCTTTATATTAATCTTTTATCCTGCTACCTTGCTGAATTCATTTATTGGTTCTAATGGTTTTTGTGTGGAGAATTTAATGCCTTTGCATAGAGTATCTTGTCATCAAACAGTGATAATTTTACCTCTTCCCTTCTAATTTGGATATCTTTTATTTTTTTTGTCTGATTGCTGTGGCTAGATTTCCAATACTATGTTCAATAGAAGTGATAAGAGTGGGCATCCTCCCTATTCATTTTTTCACTTGTTATATGACAGAGAAAATACAAGTCATATAAATAGGAGCTTCCTCAATTTGTTCATATGTACATGTGCATCTACTGAATTATTGCAAACGCCTCTTAATTGTTTTACTTATTTTCATTTACCATGTTGAAAATCTGCTTATCTGGTGATGAATTCTCTGTCAAAAACCTTTCATGTTTCCCATTGCCTTCAGTTCAGTTCAGTTCAATTGCTCAGTCATGTCCAGCTCTTTGCGGCCCCATGAACCACAGTACACCAGGCCTCCCTGTCCATCACCATTGGCTTAGTATGGTCTAATTCTCTAATGGAGCAGACTATGATGTTTTATTTCTCCAGGTTCTTCTCTAATCACAAGTCTGGTAGGTGCCACCCTCCATGCCTTCTATATTGTACCATAATGAACAGTTTATTTGTTTTTTCCATAATGAAAGTTCTAAGCCTCTGTATATATTGTTTTCTCATCCTGCACTTTCTTGAATAAATCATATTGTTTAGTGGTTCAGAACATGAAATTGATAGTAACTCTTTATGGATTTGAATTCCAGCTCTACCTCTTAATAGCTGGATTTCAAAAGAGTTGGACATGACTTAGTGACTGAACAACAGCAACAATTTTAGGGTAGATACATAACTATTCTAACTTCTTTGCATGTTAAATGAGGAATAAATTAGAAACTACCTCATACAGTGGTAAAGTATGTAGTAAGAGTTCTATATATTATATCACTAATTACTTACTGTGTCAGGCACTGTGATGGACATTGGAGAATAGAACATATTTGGGTCTTACTGTCTTAAGAGATTATATACCGTAGAGAAGAGAACCATAATTCAGTGATATTTGGGATAAGTTCAAAAACTTCTAGAAGAGGGACCCCTGAGTTAATTTTTTCTTACTTCAGGGGCTTTGAGTGTGGCATTCCCTATTCTGAAAAACCTACTATTGTTGTGTAGTTGCTAAATTATGTCTGACTTGTTTACAACCCTATGGATGTAAGACTGCCCATCAGACTCCTCTATCCAGGGGATTTACTAGGCAGGAATTCTGAAGTGGGTTGTCATTTCCTTCTGCAGAGGTTATTCCTGACCCAGGGATAGAACCCATGTCTCCTGCATTGGCAGGCAGATTCTTTACCGTTGAGTCACCGAGGAAACTCCCCAAACCTACTAGTTTTCAGCTAAAAGGACTGCAGATTCAAAAGCCTGAGTAAATAAAGGAGCATGGCTTACTAGAAATATTGAGTAAGGGTCAGTGTAGCTGGTGTGAAGAAGTGAGGGTGGGTGAGACTGTAAGACTAGTGTGAAATGAGGTTTATAAAGTAGGCCAAGACCACACCTATTAGATGACCAGGTCAGGGGTACTGACCTCTATCCAAGAGCAAGAGGAAGTCATTGAAGCCTTTTAACTAGGGAGATAATACAGTTCAGTTTATGTTTTTAAGAGGTCCAAGGTCCTTTGCCTACACTGTGGCAGATTGGACCAGGGCAAGAGCAGGTGATGATGGTGTTATCTTGGACTAGGTGGTAGCAGAGGAAATAGGTAAGAAGGTTTTAGAGCCTAGAGATTCTAAATTTCTTTGTGACTGGATGTTGAGATTTGAAGAGGGTTAGGGATGAATTAATGCCTCTCCATTTCAATTTCTGACTATTTCTTCATCTCTACCTAAGTCTCACTCTAAAAACTGAGATGGGTGTCACTCTTGTGCTTTCATGATACTGTCTACATACTTTGCTGAGTTTTAGCACATCTGCTATTGTAGTTTACTGTAGCTGGTTTGGTTTCCTTTTAAATTAAAATGTATTTGTGGTACATGATCAATAAATATTTGATAAATGAAAGCACATAGTAACATAAAGCTAGATCATGAGTGAATACCATACAGTATTTTAAGCCAGGTGTTTTGGTGATATATTGTTTTTGGATCAAGCCATTTATAAAATAAGAATTCATTAAGAACTCCTCCTCCCCCCAAAACACCTTAATGTGTTCTTAACATTTTTTTTAAAAACAGCATATCTCTGGAATAGGTATTGGCATTATTTGGGTCAAATAGAGCCAAATACTTTATACTTCTAGTTAATTAACCTGGAATGCATTTCTTTACCTTCTTTGTTGTGTGTTTTAAACAGGTCTCATGATAAGGATTTCTCTTGGGGCTTATTATTTTCTCTTAATTTATGTAGGTGGGGTTTTGAGTACCTAGTGTTTAAATATATATACAGACATGTTAGCTTTAGAGAAAACCCAGCTGTGATATTTAAAAACTTCTCTATTCTCCCTGGGTAGTGGGGTCAGTATTTGGTAGCTGGTGCTGAAATTGAAAACCCTTGATTATATCCTTGCCCTGGGACTGTGTCAGTGGCAACTATCACTCAATGGGACAGAGGGAAAGGAAACAAAGCAAAAACCTCTCTGTTTTCTTAGGCAGTTTGACATATATTTTGGTTAATATAGCTCCTTCTGTATTTATTATCATTAATTTCCTCTTTTGAAATTAAATGTTAAGTAGTTTTGGTTTGGGGCTTCCCTAGTGACTCAGATGGTAAAGAATCCACCTGCAATGCTGGAGACCTGGGTTCAATCCCTGAGCTGGGAAGATCCCCTGGAGGAGGGCATGGCAACCCACTCCAGTATTCTTGCCTGGAGAATCCCCATGGACAGAGGAACCTGGTGGGTTATAGTCCATGGGGTCACAAAGAATCGGACGTGATTGAGCAACTAAGAATAGCAGTTTTGGTTTTGTCTTGGTATGGTTTGATTTTAACTTGGTATAATAGATAATTTTTAGCCCTAGTATTTCTATTGCTGAAAAGCAAATATGTCAAATTGTTGGCTTTGGTAATGTGTAATATGGGAAGAAGGTAAAAGGAATTACTGTGCAGTAATATAACTTGCCTCTGAGATTTCACCAAGTAAAAGGTATTTTATTATTGTATCATATTAATTTAGTTATATTTATTCTATAAAAACAGAGAAGGCGATGGCACCCCACTCCATTACTCTTGCCTGGAAAATCCCATGGATGGAGGAACCTGGTAGGCTGCAGTCCATGGGGTCGCTAAGAGTCGGACACAACTGAGCAACTTCCCTTTCACTTTTCACTTTCACGCATTGGAGAAGGAAATGGCAACCCACTCCAGTGTTCTTGCCTGGAGAATCCTGGGAACGGGAGAACCTGGTGTGCTGCCGTCTCTGGAGTCACAGAGAGTCGGACACGACTGAAGCGATTTAGCAGCAGCATTTTATAAAAAAGAAGTCTGCTGTATGCTTTTGTGTCCTAAAAGGGTAGGAACAACTATGAATAATGTAAATAATATAAAATATAATGGCACCCCACTCCAGTACTCTTGCCTGGAAAATCCCATGGACGGAGGAGCCTGGTAGGCTGCAGTCCATGGGGTCACTGAGTCAAACACGACTGAGTGACTTCACTTTCACTTTTCACTTTCATGCATTGGAGAAGGAAATGGCAACCCACTCTGGTGTTCTTGCCTGGAGAATCCCAGGGACAGGGGAACCTGGTGGGCTGCTGTCTGTGGGGTCGCACAGAGTCAGACGTGACTGAAGTGACTTAGCAGCAGCATACATTTTATTTGTATTTTTTAATCTTTTTTTAACATTAATTTATTTGGCTGCACTGGATCTTAGTTGCAGCATGTGGGATCTAGTTCCCTAACCAGGGAATGAACCTGGACATCCTGCATTGGGAACATGGAGTCTTAACCACTGGACCACTAGGGAAGTCCCTATTTAGTCCCTATTTTAAAAAAGATGATTTGCATATCTAACCCAATAATTAAAGTAATTACTAGTTCAAAAAATATTATTAGTGAGATACCTACAGATTCTAGTAAGGTTTACGACTTCATGAAAACCAGTGTAGGAAGCTCAGGCTTCCCTGGTGGCTCAGATGGTAAAAAGCTGCCTGCAATGCAGGAGATCCAGGTTTGATCCCTGGGTCGGGAAGATTTCCTGGAGAAGGGAATGGATACCAACTACAGTTTCTTGCCTGGAGAATTCCATGGACAGCGGATCCTGGAGGGCCATAGTCCATGGGGTCGCAGAGTCCGATACGACTGAGTGACTAACACACGCACGCAAACCAATGCTAATAATCCTGGGTGAAATTATTTAATAGAGTTTTTCCTTTTTTCTCTTTCATTACATTTCATGTAAGTGAGTACAGTTGACTCTTGAACAATGTGGGGTTGGGATGCCACCCACAGCATAGTTGCATATCTGCATATAATTTATACTGGTCCTTCTTATATAGGTGATTCTCCCTTGTCCATGGTCTGCATCTCAAATTCAATCAACTCTGGACCCTTGTAGTATTGTAGTATTTACAGTTGAAAAAAAAAATTGCATATAGGTGGATCTGTGCAGTTCAAACTCCTGTTGTTAAAGGGTCAACTGTAACAGAAAATTTAATTTCTCTCAGTCAAATTTATATAACTTACTTTCTTCAGATACTAAGTAATTTTGCTCAAATTAGAAAAAAAATAATCTGATAATGGGTAACTTTTATTGAATATTACTGTAGTTCTGGTAGCAGCTTTCAAAACAACCTTGTGACTTAATTAAGACAGTCTTGATACCTTTTTGCACATGAGAGAAACTGAGTATTGAGCAGTTAACTTACCTGTCCAAAAGGTTCAATTCAGTTCAGTTCAGTCGCTCAGTCGTGTCCAATTCTTTGTGACCCATGAATCACAGCACGCCAGGCCTCCCTGTCCATCACCAACTCCCGGAGTTCACTCAGACTCACATCCATCGAGCTGGTGATGCCATCCAGCCATCTCGTCCTCTGTTGTCCCCTTCTCCTCCTGCCCCCAATCCCTCCCAACATCAGAGTCTTTTCCAATGAGTCAACTCTTCGCATGAGGTGGCCAAAGTACTGGAGTTTCAACTTTAGCATCATTCCTTCCAAAGAAATCCCAGGGCTGATCTCCTTTAGAATGGACTGGTTGGATCTCCTTGCAGTCCAAGGGACTCTCAAGAGTCTTCTCCAACACCACAGTTCAAAAGCATCAATTCTTCGGTGCTCAGCTTTCTTCACACTCCAACTCTCACATCCATACATGACCACTGGAAAAACCAGAGCCTTGACTAGACGGACCTTTGTTGGCAAAGTAATGTCTCTGCTTTTCAATATGCTATCTAGGTTGGTCATAACTTGATATTTCTCCCGGCAATCTTGATTCCAGCTTGTGTTTCTTTCAGCCCAGCGTTTCTCATGATGTACTCTGCATATAAGTTAAATAAACAAGGTGACAATATACAGCCTTGATGTACTCCTTTTCCTATTTGGAACCAGTCTGTTGTTCCATGTCCAGTCCTAACTGTTGCTTCCTGACCTGCATATAGGTTTCTCAAGAGGCAGGTCAGGTGGTCTGGTATTCCCATCTCTTTCAGAACTTTCCACAGTTTATTGTGATCCACACAGTCAAAGGCTTTGGCATAGTCTGATGGATCTGATCTTTAAACCCAGGTAGTCTGATACTGTGCTGCAACCTAGAAATGGTGGCAAAACTTTTTCAAAGTAAGAGGTAGCAACTTTTTTATTTCTTAAAGCCATGCTTTATTCAGTTTTCCTTAATTTTTACCTAATGCCCTTTTCTATTCCAGGATCCCACCTTGGATACTACATTGCATTTAGCTGTCATGTCTCTTTACATTGCTCTTGGCTGTGACAGTCTCAGACTCTCCTTATTTTTCTTGATCACTTTGATAGCTTTGAAGATTAATGGTCAGCTTTTTTGTAGAATGTCCCTCTGTTGGGATCCTGGAATACATGCTACCTAGAAGTGACGAGAACCAATGAAGCCTATGACTTAATGAATTTGCAGTCTAATGGGGCTTGGGGAAGGACAACTTGGGCACCCCCATCAAGTGATTAAAGCATTATGGGAAAGAATAGGACACACTGAGGATACACTTTTTCCAGATCACTAGCCATTTCTTTGTTTCCAATTGAGTTTTCCTCCTAGCAACAAGAGTGATCTTTCTTGATAATAAATCTAGTCAGATACTCCCTACTTGATAAACCCTACTTTGATACCTCTTGCCCTTAGAATAAAATCCATATTCTTTTAATGTGTGTTACTGAAAAAAGACCCTTAATAATATCAAATCTCCTCCCACACTTTTTCTAGTTATATCCAATTATAAGGAAGAAAAGGAGCAAAAACTCGAATTTTTTCTCATGCTTTTTAGTTTCTTTTCTAAAACTGTTATACAATTTTATTATTTTGAATTGGTTTTAAGGAGGAGAAAAAAATTGAACAAAGTTAACATACAGGATATGATTTTTAAAAGCACATTTAAGAATTAGTTTCTAATAAATACTCATAAGAATGCATGGCAAATGGAGGGTACACAATAACTGAAAAGTGTTCCTGTTTGTTGACACACTTAAAAATACTTCTAAGATTCTTATTTTATAAAAATAAATCTTCGTCAGAATGCAGTATGTTTGAAAAATATACAAGATACTCTGACATATATTACAGTCATTCTGTTATAAAAATATGGTTGTTTACAGAAATCAAAGATGTAATCAAAAGCCTTTTGAGAAACAAAAGCCCAGGACCAGATGGTTTCACAGGTGAATTCTACCAGAAATTTAGAGAAGAGCTAAAACCTGTCCTACTCACTCTTCCAGAAAATTTCAGAGGAAGGTAAACTCCTGAATTCATTCTGAGGCAAACATCACCCTAATACCAAAACCAGACAAAGATGCCACAAAAAAAGAAAACTACAGGCCAGTATCACTGATGAACATAGATGCAAAAATCCTCAACAAAATTCTAGCAAACAGAATCCAACAACATATTAAGAAGATCACACATCATGACCAAGTGAGCTTTAGCCTAGGGATGCAAGGATTCTTCACTATTCACAAATCAATCAATGTGATACACCATATTAACAAATGGAAGATTAAAAACCATATGATTATCTCCTTAGATGCAGAGAAAGTCTTTGACAAAATTCAACACTCATTTATGATAAAAACTCGCCAGAAAGCAGGCATGGAAGGAATATACCTCTGCATAATAAAAGCCATATATGACAAACCCAGCAAACATTATCCTCAATGGGGAATGAGACAAAGGTGCCCACTCCCACTGCTACTATTCAACATAGTTTTGGAAGTTCTTGCCACAGCAATCAGCAGAAAAAGAAATAAAAGGAATCTAGATTGGTAAAGAAGGAGTAAAACTCTCACTGTTTGCAGATGACATGATCCGCTACATAGAAAACTCTAAGGACACCACCAGAAAATTACTAGAGCTAATCAATGAATATAGTAAAGTTGCAGGATATAAAATTAATACACAAGTCCCTTGCATTCCTAGGGAGATTTGGTGGCTCAGAGGTTAAAGCGTCTGCCTCCAATGCGGGAGACCCGGGTTCGATCCCTGGGTTGGGAAGATCCCCTGGAGAAGGAAATGGCAATCCACTCCAGTATTCTTGCCTGGAGAATCCCATGGACAGAGAAGCCTAGTAGATTACAGTCCATGGGGTCGCAAAAAGTCGGACACGACTGAGCGACTTCACCTCACCTCACCTCACCTTGCATTCCTATACACTTAACAATGAGAAAACAGAAAGAGAAATTAAGGAAACAACCCCATTCACCATTGCAATGAAAAGAATAAAATACTTAGGAATAAATTTACCTAAAGAAACAAAAGACCTATATATAGGAAACTATAAAACACTGATGAAAGAAATCAAAGATGACACAAATAGATGGAAAAATATGCCATGTTCATGGATTGGAAGAATGAGTATATTACCCAAAGCAATCTATAGATTCAGCACAATCCCTATCAAACTATCAGTGGTATTTTTCACAGAGCTAGAGCAAATAATTTCACAATATTTATGGAAACACAAAAAAACCTTGAATAGCCAAAGCAATCTTGAGAAAGAATGGAACTGGAGGAATCAACCTGCCTTACTTCAGACTATACTACAAAGCTACATACTGTCATCAAGACAGTATGGTACTGGCACAAAGACAGAAATATAAATCAATGGAACAAAATAGAAAGTCCAGAGATAAATCCATACACCTATGGACACCTTATCTTTGATAAAGGAGGCAAAAATATACAATGGAGAAAAGACAATCTCTTTAATAAGTGGTACTGGGGAAACTGGTCAGTTCAGTTCAGTCGCTCAGTCGTGTCCGAGTCTTTGCAGACCCCATGAATCACAGCTCGCCAGGCCTCCCTGTTCATCACCATCTCTCGGAGTTCACTCAGACTCATGTCCATCGAGTCCGTGATGCCATCCAGCCATCTCATCCTTGGTTGTCCCCTTCTCCTCCTGCCCCCAATCCCTCCCAGCATCAGAGTCTTTTCCAATGAGTCAACTCTTCGCATGAGGTGGCCAAAGTACTGGAGTTTCAGCTTTAGCCTCATTCCTTCCAAAGAAATCCCAGGGTTGATCTCCTTCAGAATGGACTGGTTGGATCTCCTTGTAGTCCAAGGGACTCTCAAGAGTCTTCTCCAACACCACAGTTCAAAAGCATCAATTCTTCGGTGCTCAGCCTTCTTCACAGTCCAACTCTCACATCCATACATGACCACAGGAAAAACCATAGCTTAAGTTAAATAAGCAGGGAAACTGGTCAACCACCTCTAAAGAATGAAACTACAATACCTTCTAACACCATACACAAAAATAAACTTAAAATGGATTAAAGATCTAAATATAAGATAAGAAACTATAAAACTCTTAGAGGAAAACATAGCAGAACACTCTCTGACATAAATCATAGCAATATCCTCTATGACCCACTTCCCAGAGTACTGGAATTAAAAAGAAAAATAAACAAATGGGACCTAACTAAACTTAAAAGCTTTTGCACAATGAAGGAAACTATAAGTAAGGTGAAAAGGCAGCCTTTAGAATGGGAGAAAATAATAGCAAACTAAACAACTGACAAATAATCTCCAAAATATGCAAGTAGCTCATGCAGCTCAATACCAGAAAAATGAACAACCCAATCCAAAAATGGGCCAAAGGGTGGGGTGGTCCTAAGATGGCAGACGAATAGAACGGGGAGACCACTTTCTCCCCCACAAATTCATCAAAAGAACATTTGAACGCTGAGTAAATTCCACGAAACAACTTCTGAATGCTGGCAGAGGACATCAGGCACCCAGAAAAGCAGCCCATTGTCTTTGAAAGGAGGTAGGAAAAAATATAAAAGATAAAAAAAGAGACAAAAGAGGTAGAGACGGAGATCTGTCCAGGGAAGGGAGTCTTAAAAAAGACAGAAGTTTCCAAATACCAGGAAACACTCTCACTGGCGAGTCTGTGGCGAGCCTTGGAACCTCAGAGGGCAACATAACCGGGAGGAAAAATAAATAAATAGTTAAAACCCACAGATTACGTGCCCAAGGGTGACTCCCAGCAGAGAAGCAGTGCAGACGCCCGCATCCGCCACTAGCAAGCGGGGGCTGGACAGGGAGGCATGGGCATTGCTTAGAATAAGGACCGGGCCTGAATGCCCCGAGGGCAATCTGAGGGAACTTACTTGAGATAGCAAACCAGACTTTGGGATAGCTATCCCACGAAAAACCCTAACCTAAGACACCTACAGGCCTGCTCACAGAACAAAGGACTGAGCAGAGCTAGCTGGCTGTGGACTGGCCCATCCCCCGCCAGGGACGGGCAGGCAAGGGCAGCCAGAGCTGAAAGGGGGCAATCGTGGCCCGAGAGAGGCATCATCTACCAAACTGCAAGCAGGCTTCGTTACTAACCAAGACTTCTTGGGATTCTGGACAGTTGACATCCGCTGGGAGGGTCGCAGCCAGAGATCAGCTCCCCAGAAGAGATACACGGCACACCTGAGAAGGTGTACCAGTTGTACACCCAGAAAACAGAGTGACAGGGACGGGGAAGGCAATAAGTGGCAGTGACTGTGCTCGCCAATCACCTGGTCACCTGAGCTGCTCGGACCTGGGAAGGGCACAAAACGCAGGCCCAACTGAGTCTGCGCCTTTGTGGAGTACCCAAGTACCTGAACCTGAGCGGCTTAGACCTGGGAAGTGCATACAACCCAGGGCCGGCCTCAGACATTTCCTGGCAGAGCAACGTAGAGTCTAAGCGTGTAGACAGGGAAAGCACACACGCCGTGAGCGGGGTTAAACCCAGTGTGGCTGAGACACTGCGAGGACGTGCCAGTGTTATTTGTTTGCAGTGTTCCTCCCTCCCCACAGCACAACTGAACAAATGAGGCTAAAAAGTGTCCACCACTGCCCCCTTGTGTCAGGGCGGAAATTAGACACTGAAGAGACCAGCAAACAGAAGAAGCTAAAACAAACAGAGGGAACTGCCTTGGAAGTGACAGGTGCAATAGATTAAAACCCTGTAGTTAGCACCAACTACATAGGAAGGGGCCTATAGATATTGAGAACTATAAGCCAGATCAAGGAACTATCTGAAAATGAACTGAGCCCACACTGTCCACAACACCAGAGAAAGTCCTAGATATAGTTTTACTATTATCATTCTTTAAATTAAAAAAGAAATTTATTTTTAAGTCCTCTATTACTCCTTTAATTTTCATTTTTATAACCTACTATTACTTTGTAAAAAAAAAAGACCCTATTTTTTAAAGCAAACTTCATATACATATATTTTATAATTTTTGTGACTTTGTTTTTTTTCTTTAATATTGTGTTTCTGAGACTTCAACCTCTACTCTAGATTTTTAATCTTTGCTTTTTTATGTTTGTTATCAATTTTGTGCCTTTAAGAACCCAATCTTCAGTACCCATTTTTACTTGGGAGCAAGATTACTGGCTTGACTGCTTTCTTCCCCTTTGGACTCTCCTTTTTCTCCACCAGGTCACCTCTATCTCCTCCTTCCCCCTTCTCTTCTCTACCCAACTCTGTGAATCTCTTTGTGTCTTCCAGACTGTGGAGAACACTTACGGAACTGATTACTGGCTGGATCTGTCTCTCTCTTTTTGATTCCCCCCTTTATCCTCCTGGTGACCTCTGTCTCCTTCCTCCCTCTTCTCTTCTCTGTATAACTCCGTGAACATCTCTGAGTGGTCCAGACTGTGGAGAGCACATAGGGAAGTGATTACTGGCTAGCTTGCTCTCTCCTTTTTTGATTCCCCCTCTTCTCCTCCTGGTCACCTCTATCTCCCTCCTCCCTCTTCTCTTCTCCATGTAATTCTGTGAACCTCTCTGGGTGTCCCTCACTGTGGAGAAACTTTTCATCTTTAACCTAGATGTTTTATCATTGGTGCTGTATAGATGGAGAAGTCTTGAGGCTACTGTAAGAAAAGACTAAAATCCAGAGGCAGGAGGCTTACGTCAAAATCCTGAGAACACCAGAGAACTCCTGACTCCAGGGAACATTAATCGATAGGAGTTAATCTAACACCTCCATACCTACACTGAAACCAAGCACCACCCAAGGGCCAACAAGTTCCAGAGCAAGACAAACCACGCAAATTCTCTAGCAACACAGGAACATAGCCCTGAGCTTCAATATACAGGCTGCCCAAAGTCACACCAAACCCATTGACATCTCATAACTCATTACTGGATACTTCATTGCACTCCAGAGAGAAGAAATCCAGCTCCACCCACCAGAACACTGACACAAGCTTCCCTAACCAGGAAACCTTGACAAGCCACCTGTCCAACCCCACCCACAGTGAGGAAAATCCACAATAAAGAGAACTCCACAAACTGCCGGAATATGGAAAGGCCACTCCAAACACAGCAATATAAACAAGATGCAGAGGCAGAGATATACCCAGCAGGTAAAAGAACAGGGTAAATGCCCACAAGACGAAACAAAAGAGGAAGAAATAGGGAATCTACCTGATAAAGAATTCCAAATAATGATAGTGAAAATGATCCAAAATCTTGAAAACAAAATGGAGTTACAGATAAATAGCCTGGAGACAAGGATTGAGAAGATGCAAGAAAGATTTAACAAGGACCTAGAAGAAATAAAAAAGAGTCAATATATAATGAATAATGCAATAAATGAGATAAAAAAACACTCTGGAGGGAACCAACAGTAGAATAACAGAAGCAGAAGATAGGATAAGTGAGGTAGAAGATAGAATGGTAGAAATAAATGAAACAGGGAGGAAAAAAGAAAAATGACTTAAAAGAAATGAGGACAATCTCAGAGACCTCCAGGACAGTGTTAAATGCCTCAACATTCGAATCANCACTCTGGAGGGAACCAACAGTAGAATAACAGAAGCAGAAGATAGGATAAGTGAGGTAGAAGATAGAATGGTAGAAATAAATGAAACAGGGAGGAAAAAAGAAAAATGACTTAAAAGAAATGAGGACAATCTCAGAGACCTCCAGGACAGTGTTAAATGCCTCAACATTCGAATCACAGGAGTCCCAGAAGAAGACAAAAAGAAAGACCATGAGAAAATACTCAAGGAGATAATAGTTGAAGACTTCCCTAAAATGGGGAAGGAAATAATCACCCAAGTCCAAGAAACCCAGAGAGTAAAAAGTCAAATAAATAACCTAACTCTACACCTAAAGCAACTAGAAAAGGAAGAAATGAAGAACCCCAGGGTTAGTAAAGGAAAGAAACCTTAAAAATTAGAGCAGAAATAAATGCAAAAGAAACAAAAGAGACCATATCAAAAATCAACAAAGCCAAAAGCTGATTCTTTGAGAAGATAAATAAAATTGACAAACTATTAGCCAGACTCATCAAGAAACAAAGGGAGAAAAATCAAATTAACAAAATTAGAAACGAAATTGGAGAGATTACAACAGACAACACAGAAATACAAAGGATCATAAGAGACTACTATCAGCAACTATATGCCAACTGGAAGAAATGGACAAATTCTTAGAAAATTACAACCTTCCAAAACTGAACCAGGAAGAAATAGAAAATCTTAACAGACTCATTTCAAGCATGGAAATTGAAACTGTAATCAGAAATCTCCCAGCAAACAAAAGCCCAGGACCAGCTGTNGGATCATAAGAGACTACTATCAGCAACTATATGCCAACTGGAAGAAATGGACAAATTCTTAGAAAATTACAACCTTCCAAAACTGAACCAGGAAGAAATAGAAAATCTTAACAGACTCATTTCAAGCATGGAAATTGAAACTGTAATCAGAAATCTCCCAGCAAACAAAAGCCCAGGACCAGCTGTGATGGTTTCACAGCTGAATTCTACCAAAAATTTAGAGAAGAGCTAACACCTATCCTACTCAAACTCTTCCAGAAAATTGCAGAGGAAGGTAAACTTCCAAACTCATTCTATGAGGCCACCATCACCCTAATACCAAAACCTGACAAAGATGCCACAAAAATAGAAAACTACAGGCCGATATCACTGATGAACAAAGATGCAAAAATCCTTAACAAAATTCTAGCAAACAGAATCCAACACCACATTTAAAAAATCATCCATCATGACCAAATGGGCTTTATCCCAGGGATGCAAGGATTCTTCACTATCCCCAAATCAATCAGTGTAATACACCACATTAACAAATTGAAAAATAAAAGCCATATGATTATCTCAATAGATGCAGAGAAAGCCTTTGACAAAATTCAACATCCATTTACGATAAAAGCCCTCCAGAAAGCATGAATAGAAGGAACATACCTCAACATAATAGAACCTATATTTGACCAACCCACAGCAAACATTATCCTCAATGGTGAAAAATTGAAAGCATTTCCCCTAAAGTCAGGAACAGGATAAGGGTGCCCAATCTCACCTCTACTGTTCAACATAGTTCTGGAAGTTTTGGCCACAGCAATCAGAGCAGAAAAAGAAATAAAAGGAATCCAAATTGAAAAAGAAGAAGTAAAACTCTCACTGTTTGTAGATGACATGATCCTCTACATAGAAAACCCTAAAGACTCCACCAGAAAATTACTAGAGCTAATCAATGAATATAGTAAAGTTGCAGGATATAAAATCAACACACAGAAATCCCTTGCATTCCTATACACTAATAATGAGAAAGCAGAAAAAGAAATTAAGGAAACAATTCCATTCACCATTGCAATGAAAAGAATAAAATACTTAGGAATATATCTACCTAAAGAAACTAAAGACCTATATATAGAAAACTATAAAACACTGATGAAAGAAATCAAAGAGGACACTAATAAATGGAGAAATATACCATGTTCATGGATTGGAAGAATCAATATAGTGAAAATGAGTATACTACCCAAAGCAATCTACAGATTCAGTGCAATCCCTATCAAGCTACCAGCGGTATTTTTCACAGAGCTAGAACAAATAATTTCACAATTTGTATGGAAATACAAAAAACCTCGAATAGCCAAAGCAATCTTGAGAAAGAAGAATGGAACTGGAGGAATCAACCTGCCTGACTTCAGGCTCTACTACAAAGCCACAGTCATCAAGACAGTATGGTACTGGCACAAAGACAGAAATATAGATCAATGGAACAAAATAGAAAGCCCAGAGATAAATCCACACACCTATGGACACCTTATCTTCGACAAAGGAGGCAAGAATATACAATGGAGTAAAGACAATCTCTTTAACAAGTGGTGCTGGGAAAACTGGTCAACCACTTGTAGAAGAATGAAACTAGATCACTTTCTAACACCACACACAAAAATAAACTCAAAATGGATTAAAGATCTAAATGTAAGACCAGAAACTATAAAACTCCTAGAGGAGAACATAGGCAAAACACTTTCCGACATAAATCACAGCAGGATCCTCTATGATCCACCTCCCAGAATACTGGAAATAAAAGCAAAAATAAACAAATGGGATCTAATTAAAATTAAAAGCTTCTGCACAACAAAGGAAACTATAAGCAAGGTAAAAAGACAGCCTTCTGAATGGGAGAAAACAATAGCAAATGAAGCAACTGACAAACAACTAATCTCAAAAATATACAAGCAACTCATGCAGCTCAATTCCAGAAAAATAAACGACCCAATCAAAAAATGGGCCAAAGAACTAAACAGACATTTCTCCAAAGAAGACATACGGATGGCTAACAAACACATGAAAAGATGCTCAACATCACTCATTATCAGAGAAATGCAAATCAAGACCACAATGAGGTACCATTTCACACCAGTCAGAATGGCTGCGATCCAAAAGTCTACAAGCAATAAATGCTGGAGAGGGTGTGGAGAAAAGGGAACCCTCTTACACTGCTGGTGGGAATGCAAACTAGTACAGCCACTATGGAGAACAGTGTGGAGATTCCTTAAAAAACTGCAAATAGAACTGCCTTATGACCCAGCAATCCCACTGCTGGGCATACACACCGAGGAAACCAGAATTGAAAGAGACACATGTACCCCAATGTTCATTGCAGCACTGTTTATAATAGCCAGGACATGGAAACAACCTAGATGTCCATCAGCAGATGAATGGATAAGAAAGCTGTGGTACATATACACAATGGAGTATTACTCAGCCATTAAAAAGAATTCATTTGAATCAGTTCTAATGAGATGGATGAAACTGGAACCTATTATACAGAGTGAAGTAAGCCAGAAAGAAAAACACCAATACAGTATACTGACACATATATATGGAATTTAGAAAGATGGTAATGATAACCCTGTATGCGAGACAGCAAAAGAGACACAGATGTATAGAACAGTCTTTTGGACTCTGTGGGAGAGGGCGAGGGTGGGATGATTTGGGAGAATGGCATTGAAACATGTATATTATCATATGTGAAATGAATTGCCAGTCTAGGTTTGATGCATGATACAGGACCCTTGGGGCTGGTGCACTGGGATGACCCAGAGAGATGGGATGGGGAGGGAGGTGGGAGGGGAATTCAGGATGGGGTACACATGTACACTCATGATGGATTCATGTCAATGTATGGCAAAACCAATACAATATTGTAAAGTAATTAGCCTCCAATTAAAATAAATAAATTTATATTTTTTTAAAAAAATGGGCCAAAGAACTAAACACACATTTCTCTGAAGAAGACATACAGATGGCTAACAAACATGAAAAGGTGCTCAACATCCTCATTATCAGAGAAACGCAAATCAAAACCACAATGAGGTACCATCTCACGCTGGCCAGAATGGTTGCCATCCAAAAGTCTACAAATAATAAATCCTGGAGAGGGTGTGGAGAAAAGGGAATTCTCTTAGACTGTTGGAGGGAATGCAAACTGGTATAGCCACTATGGAGAACAGTGTGGAGATTCCTTAAAAAACTGGAACTAGAACTGCCACACAACCCAGCAATCCCACTACTGGGCATACACACTGAGGAAACCAGAGTTGAAAGAGACACATGTACCCAAGGGTTCATTGCAGCACTGTTTACAATAGCTAGGACATGGAAGCAACCTAGATGTCCATCGGTAGTCGAATGAATAAGGAAGTTGTTTGAGTCAGTTCTAATGAGGTGAATGAAACTGGAGCCTATTATACAGAGTGAAGGAAGTCAGAAAGAGAAACACCAATATGGTATATTAACACATATATATGAAATTTAGAAAGACAGTAATGATGACCCTATATTCAAGACAGCAAAAAAGACACAAATGCAAAGAAGAGACTTTTGGACTCTGTGGGAGAAGGTAAGGGTGGGACGATATGAGAGAATAGCATTGAAATGTATATTTATTACCATATGTAAGATAGATGACCAGTGCAAGTTCAATGCATGAAGCAGGGCCCTCAAAATTGGTGCTCTGGGACAACCCAAAGGGATAGGGTGAGGGATTCAGTACGGGGGGACACCTGTACACCCATGACTGATTCATGTCAATGTATGGCAAAAACCACCACAATATTGTAAAGTAATTAGCCTCCAATTAAAATAAATTAATTACATTTTAAAAACGTGCTTGTTAACTAGTATTTCTGATATTATTTCACCATCTGACCATTTTATGAAAGTGCTCATTTTCACATATGGTCATTCCATATTTTGCTAGGTGAGCATGCTATAAAAAGTAACACTTTTTAGAACACCTGCTGAATGTGACATTTCTGTGAAATTAAACGTTATCGCTAATATTTTCCCCAAGCTTCACAAAACTGCATCTACCTTGCTGAAAACTTGCATATTATATTTTAGCTTTACTTAGTTTTTGAGATAACATTTTTGATGTTGAATTAGATATAACCATGAATTAAATAAGTGGAATTACTTGGATTATCAACCAAGCATTTTTTTTTTTAAACTGCACCATGCAGCTTGAGGGATCTTAGTTCTTACCAGGGATCAAATCCAGGCCACTGCAGTGAAAGTGCCCAGTCCTCGCCATTGAACTGTCCAGGAATTCCCAAGCATTTATTCATATATGTTAAAGTTATAATTTAAACATATTCTGTAGCAAGAGATTTATTATTTCCAGAGCACATTTATCACATTTATGAATTATGACTTTACTTTTTTATTGATATGACTAATAAAGAGTTAAATTTAATTGAGACTTTATGCCTTTTGAATGAGGACTGAGTATGGATTCCTTTTTTTTAAGAGCTATGTGAACATATTTTTCACCATTTTTAATGGTGGTCTTGGTTGCCTTTTTAAGTGCAATGCTTCTTAAAAACAAAAACAAAAATGAGTAATTAGCCACACAGTGCAGGACAATAAACCAAAACTTGATCCACAACCACGTAAGCACATTTCAGAGGGGATTTTCTCATTAGTTGAGAGGGCTAAATGACTTCTAAATTTTGTTTCAGTTCTTGATTCTGAGATTTTCAATTGTCTTTTTTTTTTTTTTTCCTCTACTGGCCTAACTATGTCATCAGCCAAATGTTTTGGAAATTTCTTAAAAATTTTCATGAAATCATAATTTGTATGTTAATAACTAATGAAGATATACTGGACCAACTTAAACTTGTATCAACTTACAAACAATAATGTTATATACACACGAATTCATAGAGAGAAGTACTTTGATTACCAAAATCATTTTAAAAATTAGTGATAGCACATTTGATCACATTACATTCCATTTTAATATACTTTTAGGTTAAAAAAGGTCTGTTTCTTAAGACATAATTATTTCCTCAAGTATCTCATTTGTTATATTCTAATCCTTAGATAGCATATTGAAAAGCAGAGACATTACTTTGCCAACAAAGGTCCGAGATGTGTATAAGAGACAGAATTCATAGAGAGAAGTACTTTGATTACCAAAATCATTTTAAAAATTAGTGATAGCACATTTGATCACATTACATTCCATTTTAATATACTTTTAGGTTAAAAAAGGTCTGTTTCTTAAGACATAATTATTTCCTCAAGTATCTCATTTGTTATATTCTAATCCTCAAGATTTTTTCCTGATAAAAGTTGTTTTTTCATCAGGCATTATTTTAATTGTTGTTTTGAAATACTGACTTAATCAGTATAAGTTGCCAAATATTAATATTTTTGGCATACATTCACATCCATTGTTGCAAAGACATATTCTTGTACTTTCATTTTAATTTAAATAGTTTATATTTTTTCTGACAGCAGTAAAAACTTTTTAAAGCTTCCATTAGGCTGTTAACATGTAAATAGGTTAATATAGCTTTCTGACTTGTTACCACGGTATGTTAGCCAAATATTATGAGACCGAGTATTATAGTTTGGCAGTGATATACACAATCTGGCTTTTTGTATTTTGAAGATGAAGAATCTAAATAAACAAAAGAAGTCAGGGATACTAAAGGGCAAGAGGGGAACATGATGCTTTAGTTTGGTTTTAGCTTCTTGATTGGCTTAACTACTTGGAACCTTTGATAGTAGTATTCAGAAGGAGTGTTAGAATTGTTAAACTTGATTTATTGTCTAAAATATGTATGCCCTTTATTATTTCATAAAATTTTATCTATTTTATTTTTGACTGTGCTGGGCCATTGTTGCTGCACACGGGCTTTCTCAAGTTGCTCTGAGCAGGGGATACTCTTTAGTTGCAGTCTCGGGCTTCTCTTTGTGGTCACGTTCTCTAGGTGCTCGGGCTTCAGTAGTTACAGCTAGCAGGCTCCAGAGCACCAGCTCAGTAGTTGTGGTGCTCGGGCTTAGTTGCCCTGTGATGTGCGCTTTAATTTTATAACCAACAAGACATTTGAATTAGGATGAAGTGTATTTATTACTGTTGTGTCTATTCTATTCAGGGGCTTTGCAGGTGCCACAGTGGAAAGGAATCCTCCTGACAATGCAGGAGACCCAAGAGACATAGGTTAGATCCCTGGCTCAGGAAGAGTCCCCTGGAGAAGGAAATGGCAGCCTACTCCAGTATTCTTGCCTGGAAAATTCCATGAACAGAGGAATCTGGCAGGCTACAGTTCATGGAGTTGCAAAGAGTCGGACAGGACTGAGCTACTGAGCATGCACGCATGCTACTCTATTAAAGATTTGTTTTTCTTACTAGTTTTAAAATACCATAGGCAGCCTGTACAATAGATGCTATTTTCATCTTGAGCTCTGGTTTTACTCTTTCAGGTAGCATTCTCAGCTACCAGTTATGACTGTTGGGAGTCTGCCAGAGTAATTGCATTAAAAAAAAATCAACCTTGCCTTATTTTAATCTACTTAAGTAATAGACTTGTCAAAGGTTTTAAATTGTTTTTCTCCATAAGACTTCATTCATGTTAGTCTCATCAGTTCGAATAGTCTTGATCATGTGATACAATAATTTGAAACAGAAACTTATTTAAGCTCAGATTTAACCATAGTAATTATTATCTAATACTCAGATCATGAGCTCTTTATTGCCAAATTCAGACTTAAATTGAAGAAAGTAGGGAAAACCACTACATCATTCAGTGGATTTGATTTGACCTAAATCAAACCCCTTATGATTATACAGTGGAAGTGAGAAATAGATTCAAGGGACTAAATCTGATAGAGTGCCTGATGAAATATGGAATGAGGTTCGTGACATTGTACAGGAGACAGGGATCAAGACCATCTCCATGGAAAAGAAATGCAACAAAGCAAAATGGCTGTCTGGGGAGGCCTTACAAATAGCTGTGAAAAGAAGAGAGGCGAAAAGCAAAGGAGAAAAGGAAAGATATAAGCATCTGCACGCAGAGTTCCAAAGAATAGCAAGAAGAGATAAGAAAGCCTTCTGAAGGGGACGACCAAGGATGAGATGGCTGGATGGCATCACGACTCGATGGATGTCAGTTTGAGTGAACTCTAGGAGTTGGTGATGGACAGGGAGGCCTGGTGTGCTGCGATTCATGGGGTCGCAAAGAGTCGGACACAACTGAGCAACTGAACTGAACTGAAAGGAGGCCTTTTTTATCTTATTCTTGATCTTATAGGAAAAGCTTTGTCTTTCAGCACTGAAAATGATATTAGCTGTGGGTTTTTCGTATAGGCCCTTATCATGTTGAAGAAGTTTCCTTCTGTTCCTAGTTTTCTGAATATTATCATGAAAGGATGTTGAATTTTGTCAAATGCTTTTTCTATATCAATTATACTAATCATGTGGCTTTTCTGCCTTCATTCTATGAATGTAATATGTAACTCTAATTGACAGTCTTGTGTCTCTGGAATAAATTCCATTTGGTCTCGATGTTTAATCCTTTTAATATATTGCTGAATTTGTTAAGCACTACATTTTACTGTTATTTTTTTAATAGTAAATTAATTCTTTCCTTGCCAGTTTCTTACCCAAAAGATAGTTCTCTTGCTATACAAATTGTTCTGTGACATAGAAAAACAAGCATTCCCCAGTTTCGCTATATTAAGGAAATAAATATAATTCTGTTAACAATACCCAACAAAACATCAAAAAGAGAAATTGTGAGTTGTCATATCCAAATGGGACATGGATTGTCTCATATATAATTACTAACTATTTAGTAAGCATTTATTGAGAATTTAGTATGTTCCAGGCAGTGTCAAAGTTGTTTTCAAGGTGTTTACAAATGTGGAAGGGGAGACTAGTTAACTGCTGAATACAATACAGTTTTATATAATATTAGAGATATCCATGGGTGCTACATGATTACACAGGAGGATACCTAATTCAAAAAGAAGATGAAAGGAAAGTGTATTACTCTTAAACTATCTTGAATGATAAGTAGGAATTACCCAGAAAAAGGAGAGGACTATTTCATACAGAGGACTATCAATCATAATGACAATGAAAAAGCATAATAATTGAAAAACTACAAAGATTTCCAAGGTGGAGAATCTGTATGAAAAAGTATTGAGAAATGACATTTTTGAGATAAGGAAGGGCCAGTTTGTAGACGTGATTTAGGAGACTGAATGCTTTTTTATTTTTTTGAAAGAACTTGGGAATCATTGAAAGATTTTAAACCAGGAAGTCATATGAACAAATTTTTGTTTTAGACAGATAATCCTAGTAAAATGTGGGCTATGGTTTGAAGGATGGAATGGAAATGGAGGGAAAGGAGACTAAAGGCAAAAAGACAGGAAATGATTGCATAAATCTAGACAGGAAGTGACTGCATTAATCCAGGCCAGAAGCAATGAAGGTCTAGACTTAAACTGTGGCAGTGGAAATGGAAGAGGGAGACTGATTTTGAAAGTATTTAATAATTAGAATCAAAAGGTGTTGATGATCAAATAGAACTGTGAGGATGGGTTGTTGGAAATTGGTTGGCTTGATAAATTTGGAGGAAAGTGATCAGAGAATCAGTAGAGGACAGTAGTGAGGAGTAGCAGGTGATATGAAGGAATGAAACTTAACGGAGTAGTAGTTTTTTTAACACGAGGGTGAAATAACACTATCAGACAAGTCCAGAAGATAGGCCATTTTATAAGACATTGCATAGCCTGGTCTCTTCCACAAGCTAATTTCACTGGGGGACAGGAGACCAGGAGAGAATGAAAGACTGTTTTAGTTTAAAAGAGACCAAAAAATTTTAAAACCAAATGTATGACATAAACTTTAACTAGAGTGTAGGCTGAAAAAGTAACTATAAAAAAGACATTCAGTTCAGTTCAGTTCAGTTCAGTCGCTCAGTCGTGTCCGACTCTTTGGGACCCCATGAATCGCAGCACGCCAGGCCTCCCTGTCCATCACCGTCTCCCGGAGTTCACTCAGACTCACGTTCGTCGAGTCCATGATGCCATCCAGCCATCTCATCCTCGGTCGTCCCCTTCTTCTCCTGCCTCCAATCCTTCCCAGCATCAGAGTCTTTTCCAATGAGTCAACTCTTCGCATGAGGTGGCCAAAGTACTGGAGTTTCAGCTTTAGCATCATTCCTTCCAAAGAAATCCCAGGGCTGATCTCCTTCAGAATGGACTGGTTGGATCTCCTTGCAGTCCAAGGGACTCTCAAGAGTCTTCTCCAACACCACAGTTCAAAAGCATCAATTCTTCGGCGCTCAGCTTTCTTCACACTCCAACTCTCCCATCCATACATGACCACAGGAAAAACCATAGCCTTGACTAGACGGACAGTACAATTTAGAAATTTGCATATTGAATAGATATTAGATGTTCGTAGTGAATTTATGAATTTTAACAATATCATAATTATATTGGTTTATGTAGGAGAATGTCCTTATTTTTAGGAGATGCATGTTGATGTATTTAGGGATGAATAATTGTAATGTCTGTAATTAAAGACAGGGATTTAGGAAAGAAGAAAAAAATGGCAAAACATTAATAATAGTTTGATACAGGTGGTGGGTATAGAGTTGTTTACAATACTAAGCTTTCAGTTTCAGATTCAAACTTCAGTTTGCCATGCCAGCAGCTATTTATGTAGCATTTACATTGTATTAGAATATTATAAGTAATCTAAAGATGATTTAGCCTATATGGGAGGATACATGTAGGTTATATGCAAATATTATGTTATTTTATATAAAGGACTTGAGTGTCCTCAGATTTTGGTATCTGCAGGTTCTGGAATCACTCTCCCCATGGATTCCGAGGGATGACTTTTTTCAATTCCTGATTAAATTTTAAAGTATAAGATCCTCAATTTTTGATCGTTTATTACCAGTGAGAAACTTTGTTTATGTAAAAATGTGAAAGCATTTTTCTCAGTCATTAAAAAATTTAAAACAATTGAAATTATAATTTCAAAAACTCATCCTTTTTAAATTGAACTGTAGCTGATTTACATTGTTATATTCATTTCAGGTGTACAACATAGTGATTCAATATTTATAGATTATATTCTATTTAATGTTATTACAAAATAATGACATATTTCCCTGTGCTGTGTAATATATCCTATTTATTTGTTTATAATTTTTATTGGTGTATAGTTGACTTACAATACTGTAAATTTCTTCTTCTATACAGCAAAGTGAATCACTTATCCATCTACATATACCCACTCTTTTTTAGATCATTTTCCCATATAGGGCATTGCACAGTAGTGAGTAGAGTTTCCTGTGCTATACAGTCAGTTATCTGTTTTACATATGGTACTGTGTATATGTCAATCCCAATTTCCCACCATGTCCTTCCCCCTCTTACCCGATGGTGACCATAGTTTTTCTTTAAAAAATTTTTTATTTATATGTTTTTGGCTGTGCTGGGTCATTGCTGCTGGTCAGATTTTTTCTAGTTGTGGCCAGCAGGGACTGCTCTTTGTTGCAGTGCTCAGGCTTATCAGTGCAGTGGCTTCTCTTGCAGAGAAAAGGCTCTGGGGCTCTCGGGCTTTGGTAACTGTACATGTTGGCTCAGTGGTTGTGGTTCCCAGGCTCTAGAGCACAGGCTTGTGGTGCACAGTCTCAGTTGCTCTGCGGCAGGTGGGGTCTTCCCAGACCAAGGATCGAACACATGTCTCCTGCATTGGCAGGCGGAGTCTTTACCACTGAGCCACAGGGAAGCCTAAATTTGTTTTCTACGTCTGTAACACTATTTCTGTTTTGTAGATAAGTTCGTTTGTACTCTTTAATTTTTTTTATTTTCTAAATTATTTATTTATTTTGGCTGTGCTAAGTCTTCATTGCTGCACGTGGGCTCAGGCTTCCTCCAGTTGTGGCGAGTGTGGGCTACTCCTTGTTGAGGTGTGCCGGCTTCTCATGGTGGTGGTCCCTCTTGTTGTGGACCACAGGCTCTAGGCATGTGGGCTTCAGTAGTTGCAGCACATGGGTTCAGCAGTTGTGGCACATGGGCTTAGTTGCTCCACAGCCTGTGAGATCTTCCTGGATTACAGATTGAACCCATGTTCCCTGAATTGGCAGGTGTATTCTTAACCACTAGACCCCCAGGGAAGCCCTGTACCCTTTTTTTAGATTCCACATATAAGCGACATCATATGGTATTTGTCTTTCTCTGTCTTACTTACTTCACTCCATATGGCAATCTCTAGGTCCATCCATGCGGCAATGGCATTATTTTTTTTATGGCTGAGCAATATTCCATTATATATATATGTACATCACATCTCCTTAAACCAGTTGTCTGTTGATGGGCACTTGGATTGTTTCCATGCCTTGACTATTGTAAATGGTTCTGCCATGAATGTTGGGGTGCACGTATCTGTTCAAATTGTGATTTTCTCTGGATATATGCCCAGGGGTGAGATTGCTGGGTCATGTGGTACCTCTGTTTTTAGTTTTCTAGGAAACCTCTCTACTGTTTTCCACAGTGGCGGTACCAACTTACATTCCCGCCAGCAATGTAAAAGGGTTCCCTTTTCTCCACACCCTCTCCACATTTATTGTTTGTAGATTTTTTGATGGTGGCCATTCTGACTGGTGCTTATTTATTCTATATATAGTAGTTTGTGTCTCTCAATCTCATTCTCTTATTTCACCCCTCACTCCTTTCCCCACTGATAACCACTAGTTAGTAGTTTGCTCTCTGTATCTGTGAGTCTGTTTTTGTCAAACACATACCCTTTAATTGAAAAATATAATTGAAAATTTTGTGATGTAATACAATTTTTTTAAAAAAAATATTTATTTTTCTTTATTTATTTGGCTACTCCCGGTCTTAGTTGCAGCATGTGGAATCTAGTTCCCTACACCAGGAATGAAACCCCAGCCCCCTGCACTGGGAGCTCAGAGTCTTAACAGCTGACCACAAGGGATGTCCCTGCAAATGGTTTTTTAATCTAATTGAACTTTATTATATCATTATTTAAAAATTATGGTGTGAATTTAATTTATATAACATGTGATGTGTTGTTAGAGCCAGGCAGCAAGTTTGGCTGCTAGTGAAAGGCCGTATCATCAGTGGAAGGGCAGAATTAGCTAGTGTATATGAAGATAAGGATTATGGGCTGTTTCTTAGCGCCACAAGCCCCCTCAGTCCCAACATCATGTTCCTTGGGCATGTGGAAACGAACTGCTCCACTAGCTCCATGGGTTCTTTGTCCATTTGTCCATGGTGAGCAGTGGTGCATTTGATTTCTGTTTTCTGAAATAGGAGTGTATGAGGTAGATCACTTTCATGGCAATCCTGGAGCACTGGGTGCTTGGTATTTGTTGTGCTTGCTACCTGTGTAGACCAAGGGGCTTGCCGTCAGAGCCTGTTCTGCTTTGGGCCTCCTGCTAGGAATCCCTGGAATAGATTCTTTCAGCTGCCTAACTTTGCCAGATCTAACTTTGATCTGGCCACACTGAGAGATGAGAGGATCAGTGTTTTCGGATGCTCCTGTAATCCTTTCACATCATACCTGTGTCCAGTGGATAAGGATTCCTGAGTTACGGAAGTTCCAAATGTCGATTAAAGCATTATTTATTCCTGACGATTGGAAAAAGAAGATTTCATGATCAAGTAAATTTGGAAAATGCTGCATTAATTTCGTTAGAACATCTCAAAGACTTTAATATGCTGATATGCATGATAAATCCCCAAGAGGAGAACATAATATTGTGAGTCGGTTTTTGTCAAAAACACACCCTTTAAATGCCTTTCTCAGGCATTTTTGATCATTGAAGCCTTTTACTGAGAAACACGTTGAGGAATGAGTATGAAACAGAACCCTTTTAGAAAACTTTAGTTCAGTTCAGTTGCTCAGTCGTGTCCGACTCTGCGACCCCATGGACTGCAGCACGCCAGGCTTCCCTGTCCGTCACCAACTCCCAGAACTTGCTCAAACCCATGTCCAATGAGTCGGTGATGCCATCCAACCATCTCATCCTCTGTTATCCCCTTCTCTTCCTGCCTTCAATCTTTCCAAGCATCAGGGTCTTTTCCAATGAGTGAATTCTTCACATCAATATTAATTAGAGGTTGTTAAAAGTTAGTAATTGTTAATATAAAATTGGGCATAGGAATGGAAGAATACTGCTTCCACCATGGAAGTCTTAGACTTGTTAGTAATACCTGTTTCAGAACACAAGTCAGCATTGTATTTACTGGTAAAGGACTAGTATTCTAATCTATCAAATAATAATGTTTTTAAAGAGCAAAGATTATCATTATCATTTTATGAATTCAACTTGTTTTGGTAGTTCTGGCCAGTGTCCTAAATCATGAAGGAGAAATAGGAAAGTATGCATTTTGAAAAGAAGAGACCAAATGAATCATCAGAAAATACAAAGTAACCAATTGAAAAGGGATTATAAAAAGTTTGGAGAAATAGATGGATATAAGATCAATAGCAAATTTTTTAAAAATTAATATTTACCTCTACTTCTAGAAATTTCAAGGTTTCCAAAAATATTCCTTCACAATAACCACAAAATCCATAAAATACTGAGGTGTAATCTTCTTGGAGAATTTGTGTGTGGCTTGTATGAGGAAAGCCATAATGTATAACTTTCAATTTAGAGATATAAAAAGGGCTATATAGCTAATATAGATTTCTTAGATGTGAAAACTGTTTTAAAATGTTCATTCTTCCTTAGTGTATAGCTTCATTGCAGTAGGAATGTCAATGGTGTTTTGTTTGGAATTTCTAAATTTTATTTGAATTTGTAAATTTCATTTGGAAGACTTACACTGGTGAGTATATTAATAAATATTCCTAAGAAAAAGACCCGCAACAGTAATAATATTAATAAGTGAAATGGGATGGTAATGACATAACGGTAGAAATACAATTCAGAATGGAGTCAGTAGAATAGACAATGGAAGTAGTCTCCATCACATAAAGGACTATAACACATTGTAAAGTAGGAGGAAAGAATTCAAGTGCTTAGTAAATTAAAAATTATTAAAATCAAACCAGAAATTAATCTTTCACTTTGACTCATGCCAAAATAACTCTCAGATGGATTAAAAAGTATATTTTTAAATTGCAGAAGAAAATAGAATTGAGTTTACCAAACCTGTAGAAAAAAGATAATTTTCTCCCTCTTTTGGTGGTCCTTTCAAAGGCTATGTTTCTCAACTTTAAAGGATAAGAAATCTCAAAAAGTGTGACTAAAATAAAAATAAAAAATAACGTGCTTTTAAAAGGTAATCTTAAATTTAAAAAGCAAATATCAGCTTTGTGAAATGACAGTATTATAACCGGTGAGATTTTTCCCAAGTTACTACTAGAACTAGTAAGAACGTTCCCACTATCTAACACAAATTCAGCTGCATTCAACTTACTGTATTTCAGTGAGATAATAAGACAAATGCACAAAGATGAATTGGGCCGAATGGTTCACTCAAGAATTAATATATTTAACAACAAAAGCATTTAGAAACTACCTAAATGTCTACAGTTAGGGAGCTGGTTTAATAAACTATGATAAAGTTCTATAATGGATTATCAGCCACGAAAAGTGATAATATAATAAACATTTTTTTGAGAATGAAAAGATGCTCACAATTTACTGTTGAGCGAAACATTAGATTAGAGGGCAACAGTAAGAGTAGTTAACTGCATGTTAGGATTTGAAATAATTTTTACTTGGTCTCAACTTTTTTTTTTTTTTGTCTTCAGTAATCATGTGTGATTTTGATGATCATAAGGGAGATGGAACTGTTTTCATTTTAGGAAAACAAATGCGAACAACTGACCTGGAAAATTGTTTTCAGTAACTCTTTAAATTGTTTTCAGTAATTCTTTCAGTAAGAATTAAGTAAGAATTTCAGTAAGTCTTTATTATTTAAAGAGCTCATTACAAATTGTTAAGAAAAAAATGGAAGATCCCTGTAGGGATGAGCAGAGAACCTGAACAGACTGTTCAAAACATAGAAAACAGAGGTGATAAACAAGCATTAAGGCTCACTATTCAGATTTACTTGTAAGCAAGGAACTGTATATTTAAATAATGAGCTAACATTTATTTGCTTATCAAACTAGAAATTTGCCACCATGTTATTATAATACATTAATAATTAATAAATATAAATAAATTGTTACATTCCTTTGATGGTTTTCACAATTGAAGGTTATTTTGCAACCTGGATAAATACGGCATCTGAGTGAAATAGTAGAATGAATGGTAGTTCATATGCCACAACTAAGCCCAAATGCAGCCAAATAAAGTAATTAAAGAAATAAATTTAAAAATAAATCTAGGAATTAAAGAAACAAACAAACAAAAAGAATATTGGGTAGGGGAGGGGGGAAGTAAATTGCAGATGTTGTAACATTTCACTCTTAAAGTCTTCGGCATGCCTCTCCTAAGAATAAAGGTGTTCTACATAACTCCCCTCCCTGTCGAAAAAGAATACTAGGGAAGTGTTCTGCATATTCTTCCTTATTAATAATTTCTAGTTGTTAAATTTTTTTGTTTTGAATTTAAAATTAGAGTAAAATAATTTTTATTTACTTTTTCTTTTGCAGAGGTAGCTGTAGCAGAATTTCACAAAAAAATCAAAGAAGCTTTTGAAGTGTTTGACCATGAGTCAAATAATACAGTGGATGTGAGGTTTGGAGATGTTTCCTTCTAATTCTAAATTACTGATACAACTGGTGAAATAGAAGATGGTTCATTTCTCTTTCTACATTCTTTGTATTTCTTATGCTAAAGTATTTATGTTTTGGTGCTTGGCAAAAAGTTTTTTCTAGCTGCTGTTTTGTATCAGTACTGTTTCTTATTCTTCGTAATCTAGTGGAAAGACTATATGTCCACATTGCCTATTCTAATCTATAGACTCAATTCTGTGAATGAGACAAACTTGTATACTATAGCTTTAGTGCTGGACACACAGTTGGCACTCAGTAAATATTTGTTTACTTTTAGAATGCATAGAATATGTTTACTTTTAGGATACATAGATATGTGGCATTCACTGGTTGCCTAGTGGTTAGAATTCTGAACTTTCACTCCCATGGTCTGGGTTTATTTCCTGGATGGGGAATTGAAATCCCACAAACAGCGCAGTGTGGCAAAAAACAAAACCAAACCAAAAACCATAGATATGTATTATCAAGCATAAATGGGATATTATAGAGAAGGATTAATAATTCTCAAACATGATACACTCCTCAAGTAAAATAACAAAAAGAACCAAAACAAAAGAACATAAGATGAGAAAAAAACACGAATACTGGTAGATTTAGAATAGAGGACAGGAGACAAAGAATAGTTTGAAAAAAAAGAGGCAAAAGATAGAGGAGATTATGCATGTTGTAGAATCTGTGCCACACATGTACATCAAAGAAAGATAATGAAATCATCCTTCCAGGAAGCCAAACTGATTGAGAAATATTTGATGGGATCACAATCTCAAGAGTTAGAACTCAGTATGGAGGCCAACAAAACAGTGGGAAATGATTTTTAAATGGTTTTGGCAAGAACCATTTGATGCTTATAAACCAGTCCCATCACTTCCAGACTGGTCAGAGGACTAAATGCTTTAAATTTGAGCTAGCTTGAATGAACAATAGGAGTATGACCGATTGTAACTACAGTCATCCCTCAGTATCCACAAGGTATTGGTTCCAAGACACCCGCCTCCACCCTCCTCCCCTCCACCCCACCCTTCACGGACTTCACAGGACAGTCTCCTGCTTTGAGGGGAGGCTTCCAAAAAGTAGCAGTAAAGAGAAAATCTCTCAAATCCCTTTGAGCAGTGATGCCTGCCATTTTTTGGTGAAAGGGCCAATTCAGGGGACATAAACATGCTGCAACCCACTCCAGTATTCTTGCCTGGAGAATCCCTTGGGCAGAGGAGCCTGGTGGGCCACAGTCCACGGGGTCACAGAGAGTCAGACACAACTAAAGCAGCAGGGCATGTATACAAACACGCTCATGGGCTTCCCTGGTGGCTCAGCTAGTAAAGAACCAGCGTACCCATGCAGGAGATGCCAGAGACTTGGGTTCTATCCCTGGGTTGGGAAGATCCCCTGGAAAGGAAATGGCAACACAGCCCAGTATTCTTGCCTGGGAAATCCCATGGGCAGAGGAGCCTGGCGGGCTACAGTCCATGGGGTCACAAGAGTAGGACACAACTGAGCGCACACGCACACACACAAACGTGCTTATGGGATGTATCTTTCTTCCCACTCAGAATTAACATAATTGTCCTGGGACCCAGCGGGAAAGTGTATGTTCTTACTTAAATTGTCTACTTTATAAAAGAAAGAAAGTTACCAGGAGAATTGGCATAGTTTTTAGCACTGAAATATCCAAGTGGTAGCAACATGGAATGATGCAGTTTCTAATCTTTATTCCTTCTGCTAATTTGTATAGCACTTTAAAGTTTACAGTGAGCATTCTCATGCTGCCAGTATCATTACTGTCTGCTTTTTATAAATCAGCCAGGAAGCAAAGTGACTTGCCAAAGATGGAATAACAAGATAACGACACAGTCGAAACTCAGATTAGTTTCTTCTGTTTGGGGCAGCTGTGCCTCAGCCCTGGAAGAGGCTCAGGGGACGTAGTACTGAAATAAAGTCTGGTCCTGCTTTTCCTAGCTTTAGCAGGCTCTTCTATTTGTAACAACAGTTAATCTTGCTCGAATTTATTTTGGCTTATGGTTAAAAGTGAAGGTCTAAATAGACTCTCCTTTTCCAAATTACTAAACCGTTCCATTTATTTATCTCTTGAATTATTAGATTCATTTTATAATATACTACATTTTCTATAATTGCATCTGATTTGGGCTACGTATTCTGACCTATTGCCTTACCTCACGATCATACAGTAGGAAAAGTAGTGAAAGTGTTAGTCGCTCAGTCATGTCCAACTCTGCGGCCCCGTGGACTGTAGCCCACCAGGCTCCTCTGTCCATGGGATTCTGGTGTGGGTTGCCATTCCCTTCTCCAGGGGATCTTCCAACCTAGGGAAGGAACCCCGGTCTCCTGCATTGCAGGCGGATTCTTTACCGTCTGAACCACCAAGGAAGCTGTGCTAGGACAATCCTGTATTAATTGCTCTCAATGTATACAGTATGCTTTACTATCTGATACAACTAGTCTCTTCATGCCTCTTCTTTTTGAGCATTTTAATTAAGAATTGAAGGCAGGGGACTTCCCTGGTGGTCCAGTGGTTAAGACTTCGCCTTCCAGTGTGGGTTCGATTCATGGTTGGGGAGTTAAAATCCCACCTGCCTCGCAGCCCAAAAACCAAAACATAAAAACAGAAGCAATATTGTAACAAATTCAATAAAGACTATAAACATAAAAAAAAAAGAGGGCAGTATTCTGGGTAGATTGAGTAAAGAGGTGTCTGAATGGGGTAAGAGTTCCAGAGACAGAAATAGCTTGGTTAGGAAGAGAGAGTTGTTCCTTGAGAGACTTACTGGGCTTTTGACTGTTTCTGCCCCCTTGTGTGCTTGATCCCTCAGTGATGCTGTGTCTCTTGAAGGCAGACCAGCACCCCTTACCTCGGCTTTGCATGAATTGAAAATTTTATTTGAAATTTTTATTACTTTAGGTGGAGTGGAGGTGTGGTACTGTGACTGCCAGGCAGCCAGTGGGTTTTGTTTTCGTTTTTTTTTCATCATGGTGTAAAACATTATTAAATGAGCTGCTTTCCTCCTGGCTCTGAGGGACAACCTGGGGACTGGAATCAGACTTTCTGAGTTCATTCCTAGCTTTGTCACTCTAACTTATTTACTTATTAGTTATTTACTCACTCTAACTTATTTGAAAGTGGAAGTGAAGTTGCTCATTCGTGTCCAACTCTTTGCTATTCCATGGACTGTAGCCTAAAAGGCTCCTCTGTCCATAGGATTTTCCAGGCAAGAATACTATAGTGGGTTGCCATTTCCTTCTCCAGGGGATCTTCCCAACCCAGGGATCAAAGAGTAATTTATTTACTCTTATTTGAATAAGAGTAACTTATTTACTCTTTCTGTGCCTCGGTTTTTACATTTGCCACATAAGACTGATGTAAGTTTAGAAAGTCTCAAAATGGTTTTGGAGAATCCTGTGTATCCCTAGGATTCTTTCAGGAGTCTGTGAAATCAAAGCTATTCTTGTAATAAATCGGAGACAGTATTTGCTATTTTCATTCTCATTTTTCACAAGTGTATATTGGAGTTTTTTCAAAAGCTGCATGTGTGATATTGCAACAGATTGAAGGCAGGGCCAGATAGGAGAATCCAGCTGTCTTCTGTTAAGCCAGACATTAAAGCAGACATGTAAAACACTACCATTCTTCTAATTAAATTTATTTTTTGTTTTGGAAAATATAGTTATTTTTCACACACAAGAAATATTTATGTAAGCAAATATGGGACTTCCCCAGTGGCTCAGCAATGAAGAATCCACCTGCAATGCAGGGAAAGCGGGTTCAATCCCTGGGTCAGGAAGATCCCCTGGAGGAGGAAATGGCAACCCACTTAGTATTCTTGCTGGGGGAATCCCAAGGACAGAGGAATCTGGTGGGCTACAGTCCATGGGGTCACAAAGAGTCAGACACAATTGAAGCCACTGAGCACATATAATGAGTTTATTGTTATTTCTATGAATTTGACAGCAAGGAGATCAAACTAGTCAATCCTAAAGGAAATCAGTCCTGAATATTCTTTGGAAGGACTGATGCTGAAGCTGAAACTCTAATACTTTGGCCACCTGATTCGAAGAACTGACTCATTGGAGGAGACCGTGATGCTGAGAAAGATTGAAGGCAGGAGGAAAAGGGGATAACAGAGGATGAGATGGTTGGATGGTATCACTGACTCGATGGACATGAGTTTGGACTTGATGGACATGAATTTGAGCAAGTTCAGGGAGTTGGGAAGCCTGATGTGCTGCAGTCCATGGGGTTGCAAAGAATTGGATGTGACTGAGTAACTGAACTGAGCTGGATGAATAATAAACATTTTTAAACTTTGAGGTTTAATTTTTAATATTAAATATAATTCACATAAAGAAAAGCTCTTCGTGGGTCTGAATAAGTTTTAAGAATGTAAAAAGGGTTCTGAGACCAAAAAGTTTGAGAACCACTGTTGTCATTGGACATTTCTAAAGCTCTTAGAACAATATTAAGTTAGAACAAATTAATTTGGGATTTAAAGCTTAGAACAATAGAACAATATTAGCTCATATTATTATTCTACTCTATATTCTTAAAGTAAATAATTTAGACTTGTTTTTCCTCTATTTAATCTGGATTAGCAATGTTATATTGTATTCTCCTAAGAACATTTTGCTTAAAGCTGTGTGTTCTGTTTTGATCTTTTCAGTTCTGAAGCAGTTTGTTTTATTTTCCATTTTCCTTGTAAAATAGTTTTTGAAGGTTGCATCTTGAAAAACATCATGGCAGGTTTTTAATAGTATCAATTAAGGGAATTTTTATTTTGCCTCATACAAACACAGACCATTATACATTTTGACTTGCATACATTTTCCTTCTCTGTGTTCAGATTTCAATCAAAAGCATGACTGAAAATTAAATTTTTGACTAGGTAATCTATAAGGTAAAATTCTAAAGGTACAAAGAATAGTGATAGGTAGACTTTCACTTGGCTCTCTGGTTCCGCTTTCTAAAGGCAAGATTCATTATAATTTTCTCTAATACTTCCAGAGATAGTCCAGGCAAGTACAGATGTGTATATATATGTGTGTATTTTTTATTTTGATAAATATATGTAACAAAATTTACCATTTTAACCATTTTTAAGTGTGTGTGGCTGTGTGTTAAGTCGCTCAGTCATGTCTTGACTTTTTGCGACCCTATGGACTGTAGCCCATCAGGCTCCTCTGTCCATGGAATTCTCCAGGCAAGAATACTGGAGTGGGGAGTGGGTTGCCATTCCCTTCTCCAGGGGGGTCTTCCCGACCCAGGGATTGAACTCAGGTCTCCCTCATTGTAGGCAGATTCTTTACTCTCTGAGCCACTAGGAACGCTCTTTTAGGTGTATAGTTCAGTGGTATTGAGTATATTTACATTATTTCCATCCCATCTTCAGGACTTTTTTATTTTCCCAAACTGAAACTCCATACCCTTTAAACAGCACCTCCCCATTCTCCCTTCTCCTTAGCTCCTGGCAGCTACCATTCTACTTTGTGTCTCTATGAGTTTGACTGTACTAGGTACCTCACTGTGTCTGGTTTATTTGACTTAGCATAATGTCTTCAGGGTTCTTCCTTGTTGTAACTCGTATCAGAATTCCATCCCTTAAGACTGAATAATATTCCACTGTGTGTATATAACACACTTTGTTTATTCAGCTCTCTGTCCATGCACATTTGGGTTGTTCCCACCTTTTGGCTGTTTGAATAATGCAAATTTTATGCAGTCCAGCAACCCCAGGTAGCCTTTTGCTAATGCAGAGAATCTCTTTTTCACTGCTATTATCTCAACTTAGCATGAGTCTCTGGGGCTCACAACAACCAGTATTCATCTATTTCGCTGATAAGGAGACTTAAGTTTCTTAAACAACTGGCAAGAACCTTGAGTGTATTAGATCTTGTCTAAAATTCAATAAGAAGCATATGATAAGAACTTTTTGGTAATGATTTAGAAATAACTCTTAAGAAGATTGGAGGTGCCATAAATATTACTTCTTCACTTTTAATGCTATTTTTGAAGAGAAGTTAATACAGCATTTCACAGTTCATCTTTATCAGGTTGTAAAAGTGTGGGGAATGTAGAGAAATTGCATGGACAGTTTCCCCAAGCAATTATTGTCAGAGAAAGCTTGGGGTCACTCAAAGAGCTTTTGAAAAACTGCATAGGTAAATGGATCTGCATTTGTGGCTTGGAAAAGTATATTATAAAAAGAGGAATGGGGTGGTTAGACCCACAGACCTGCTGATAGGGAGTGAATTTTTATAATTTTATTCATACAGTGATAATTCACATGCATGAATAAAATGAATGATGAAATAAAACTACACGAGTGACTTGGATAAACTTGAAAAATATTAAGTTTAAAATATTACAGAAGTAAGTGAAAATTATGATGAAGGAGGAAAGAGACAGAACAGGTTCCATCTTGAAAACAGGACTCCATCTTGGGCCAGACTGTGGACTTTGATCTATATGCCCAGTATCTATGGGAACGACATACTAACTGGAAAACCAGACCCCCACATGGAAGAGCCCCAGGGCTCGTACCTAGACTCTCCTGTTCCTAAAACAGTACCCTAATTATCTGTGTAACCGAATAGAATTATAAATTCTATTTATGATTATACATCATACTGGGGTATGACCACAGGCCTATTGATAATTGTCCACTGTTAACTACCTAGGCTTAGAGCGTACAAATCACGGGTTAACTTTGATTGTATCTTTCTTTTCCTTTGTTCAGACTAGTTTCAGGGAATTTGGGGAGGTGGGTTTGAGCACGTACACTTAGAGTATATAAGGATTTCACAAAAACTGGTCGGGGTCCTTGGCTAAGAGGAGACTCTGCCTTGGGCCCGCTGATGTAATAAACTGCACTCCACTATCTGCATTGTCCTTCTGAATGAGTTTGTTTCCTGGAATGCATGGCTACAACAGTGAAAACCACATAGTGTACATTTTAAATATACAAAGCGATAGTCTATTGTTTATGAAGACAACATTCATGAGTGTGATTAACAGTATCCTCAGAGTAGTGGTTGCATCTGAAGATGGAGGGACAGGAATGATGAGCAGAACCTTAGCTGTTTCTGCAATGTTTTATTGTTAGGGAACAAATGTGGCAAAATGTTAACTTCTGTTTAATCTTGGTATTGGATATATGAAATTTATAATTTTTTTTTGGCCACATTGCAAAGCTTGTGGGATCTTAATTCCATGACCGTGGATTGAACCCTGGCCCTTGGCAGTGAGACCCCAGAGTTCTAACCACTGGACCTCCAGGGAATTCCATGTAATCCTTTTTTCTTTACTTTTCTCTGAAATATTTCACAAATACACAGAAAAATAAATAGTTTTAAAAGGATTTATATCTTGTTATTTTACCATCTCACTTTCAAGTTGATTTGTAAAAAATTGGTTTGTTTGTAATAGCCCTTTTAATAAACTATGATTAAAGAATCAGTTTAAAAAATCAGTTAAAGAAAGTTTAAAAAACTATCCCAAATTCTACTTCCTGAAGCTATTTGTTTTTACGTGTCTTTATAGATGAAAGTTTAGTAATACGATGGCACTAACAGAAAAATAACACTCGGGTTCAGGCTGTCCTGTTCAGAGTACTTAATTGCCTGTTTTTAGGAGACCCTTTTTGTATTTTATATCTTTGGTGATCAACTTCGCTTGATTCTGGCTGGTAGGTATCTGTCTGTTGTACTTATTATGTTATCTAGATCAGGCGCAAAGTTTGCTGTGTGTCTACAAAAATTGGGAGCCAGAGGCTCTCTGATTATTGGTGGTCTCAGGGAGTGCTTTATTGACTATGCCAAAGCCTTTGACTGTGTGGATCACAATAAACTGTGGAAAATTCTGAAAGAGATGGGAATATCAGACCACCTGACCTGCCTCTTGAGAAACCTATATGCAGGTCAGGAAACAATAGTTAGAACTGGACATGGAACAACAGACTGGTTCCAGATAGGAAAAGGGGTACGTCAAGGCTGTATATTGTCACCTGCTTCTTTAACTTATATGCAGAGTACATCATGAGAAATGCTGGGCTGGAAGAAGCACAAGCTGGAATCAAGATTGCCAGGAGAAATATCAATAACCTCAGATATGCAGATGACACCACCCTTATGGCAGAAAGTGAAGAGGAACTCAAAAGCTTCTTGATGAAAGTGAAAGAAGAGAGTGAAAAATTTGGCTTAAAGCTCAACATTCAGAAAACGAAGATCATGGCATCTGGTCCCATCACTTCATGGCAAATAGATGGGGAAACAGTGGAAACAGTGTCAGACTTTATTTTTTTGGGCTCCAAAATCACTGCAGATGGTGACTGCAGCTATGAAATTAAAAGACGCTTACTCCTTGGAAGGAAAGTTATGACCAACCTAGATAGCATATTGGCTTAAAGCTCAACATTCAGAAAACGAAGATCATGGCATCTGGTCCCATCACTTCATGGCAAATAGATGGGGAAACAGTGGAAACAGTGTCAGACTTTATTTTTTTGGGCTCCAAAATCACTGCAGATGGTGACTGCAGCTATGAAATTAAAAGACGCTTACTCCTTGGAAGGAAAGTTATGACCAACCTAGATAGCATATTGAAAAGCAGAGACATTACTTTGCCAACAAAAGTCCGTCTAGTCAAGGCTCTGGTTTTTCCAGTGGTCATGTATGAGTGTGAGAGTTGGAGTGTGAAGAAAGCTGAGTGCTGAAGAATTGATGCTTTTGAACTGTGGTGTTGGAGAAGACTCTTGAGTGTCCCTTGGACTGCAAGAAGGTCCAGTCAGTCCATTCTAAAGGAGATCAGCCCTGGGATTTCTTTGGAAGGAATGATGCTAAAGCTGAAACTCCAGTTCTTTGGCCACCTCATGCGAAGAGTTGACTCATTAGAAAAGACCCTGATGCTGGGAGGAATTGGGGGCAGGAGGAGAAGGGGACAACCGAGGATGAGATGGCTGGATAGCATCACTGACTCGATGGACATGAGTCTGAGTGAACTCCGGGAGTTGGTGATGGACAGGGAGGCCTGGCGTGCTGCAATTCATGGGGTCGCAAAGAGTCGGACACGACTGAGCAACTGGACTGAGCTGAACAGGGCGTGTACTACCTGGGGCCTCTGGGCATGTGATTCCTGTGACCTCTGGGTGTGTACCCTCTGTGGTTTCCAAGTTTGGACAGCTTCAGCCTCAACCTGTTCTCCTTAGCATAGGAAATAACATATTGGATTCATTTGAAAACTGTCTACGTTATTAACTGTGGAAGACTTAATACAAATACATAACAAAGAACAGTTCATGGCAGTATCTTCATTAGCTTTGAAAGTTAGAGGGGACACAAACCCAAGAAGCATTAATTACCATGTACTCAGATAGCTGCAGGCATATTTGGAAATCTGGCTCCCTCTCATCATTCTGTTGCTTACACTCTTTCAGACTGCACGGGACCAAAATAACCCTCATGCTTTCTCAGTTAATCCAAGTGTATTGTAAGGATATACTTGGAAATGAATGGTATAAGAAGTAATTATTTCTTAAATTCGTAAGGACTAAGTAAAAAACTGCAGTGGTATTCAGTCCTCTTAGCCCTCTGGAATGACATTTGTTGCAAAGGGACCATAGGGCTCCAGTGTTTTGGCAGTCACTCTGTGACTCCACTTCAACTCTAGTAGTCCAGCATGCTGGGGATTTTACTCATATGCTTCTTTTTAAAATTTTTTATTTTATACTGGAATATGGTTGATTTGATATGTATGATTGGAAGGACTGATGCTGAAGCTGAAACTCCAATACTTCGGTCACATGATGCAAACAGCTGACTGATTAGAAAAGACCCTGATGCTGGCAAAGATTGAGGACAGGAGGAGAAGGGGATGACAGAGGATGAGATGGTTGGATGGTATCACCAACTCAATGGGCATGAATTTGAGCAAACTCTGGGAGATAGTGAAGGACAGGGAAGCCTGGTGTGCTGCAGTTCATGGGGCTGAAAAGAGTGAGACACGACTTAGCGACTGAACAACAGTAGTTGATTTACAATGTTGTATTAGTTTCAAGAAACTGATTCAGTTATACCTATACATACATCTATTCTTTTTCAGGTTCTTTTCCCATATAAGTTATTACAGAATATTGAGTAGAGTTCCCTATAGGTCCTTGTTGGTGATCTATTTTATATAAGTAGTGTGTATATGTTAATCCCAAATTCCTAATTTATCCCTCCCCATCACCTTTCCCCTTTGTTTATTCATATACTTCTGTGCCTTCTCTTCCAGATTCTTCTTACTACTTTGCTGCTAATTTAACCTCCACTGTGTGTCTCCTGTTCCTTTGCTTCTATTTGCTTATGGCTTTTGTTTCCTTCTGATTCTGCTTATTGCTTCCTATATGTTTTTTCTCTTCCATCTCTCTGTCATCTGTGTCCTTCTCTGTTTGTCTTCCTTTAAAACTTCCCACGAAGGAGAGAGAAAAATTTGCTTTTGCTGTTTGTCAGTACTGAGTGGAGATTACTTTCATTGAGCAGAGCTCTCACAGTAAGTAACTTCATAGGCCTTGCTTTTGTAGGCCTATGGAGAGAGATCATTTTTGGGTTAAGTAGCCATCTCTGGTTAAAGCAGCTGTGCCTAGGGAGGCAGTCCAAGTGGTACAAAGCATAACAACCTGTCCATTAAGAATCTCCCAGGAGAACTGTGGATTTGTCAGGTCCTTCAAATCCTGATGATGTTGTACAAGCCTATTATTAGTCTATTCCAACCCAATTTCTAGGCCACTTGGAGCTCTGTGTTAAACTCACTGGTTTCTTAACACTCCCCTTCCTTGATACTGGCTAATGATTCATGTCAGGGTGATCGACTGTGGTGGGGACTGAGGGGTCTAATTCTATTTCCTTGCTTCCTGAGCACATAGCTACACTGGGCTTCCTAGACTCTCTTAAAGACAGAGGGAAGCTTGGAATGTGACTGAATTTTGGGCAGTGGGATGTAGGTGGAATTGATGTGCGCCGCTTCTAGGTCTGATCCATGAAAGCTTCCTTATGTGACCCTTCAGGCTTTTTCCCCTTCCCACAGTCCAACTCTCACATCCATATATGACCACTGGAGACAGACAAGTGGAGTGACATTGGAAGTCACGCATTGAGAGGGACAGATCCACAAGACGGAATGAGCGGGGGTTCTGAGTGATGTTTTTTGAGGAAGGCCACCTATTTTGAGAAAAACTCATTTTGAATTTAACATAAGCAACTTCTGTGACAATAGCATTATGTCACTGGGTGTTGGAGTTTGTTATAACAGTGAGCGTTTTCCTCACAGATTGTTGTTATTGAATATTCTTCATAGGAACTCAAGGAAGGGTTTGGGTCCCCTAGATATCTTACTAAGCTGTGTCCTAGGCTGAATGAAGTTGGTTGGGAGGGCACCACCTTCAGAGGGCGCTGCTGGGGTAGAGAAGAAGAGCCATCATTGTTTTGCTACTCCATCAAACACGGCATGAAGAATATCTCCCTCTAAGATTTCTTCTACAAATTGCCAGCTACATATATCAGATTCAGTGTTTTAAATTGCCCTCAGTTTAATTGAAGGGCAAAGCAGTAGCTCATGGTTCTACCTTGTTACACAGAGCAAGTAACTCTGTCTGAACAGTAGTCAGTTGCAGCAGTGGGATTCAGTGTTCTATATATTCTAGATAGGGTGAGTGCCAGAAGGCTCATCCATTTTATCTACAGAGATAACAAGGCAAGATGTCTAAACTGTTCTTTCCCTGGGGGGAGGTGAGAAAAAGTGTACCCATGTGGGTTGTATTCTGGTGGCTGTGAAAGGGAAAAGATTCGGTTACAATAGCAGGGTCCCATGGAACATGGGAATTCATTATTTTTGTCTTCGAAAGGTTCAGAAACAAGTGTTTAGAGGTGCCAGTGTATAATGCAGTAATGAAGCCAGGCCGGAAGCCAAGGTGTAAGCACTGTAATTTAAGTCAACTCTTGGTTAATTTAAATGCATGGTAGTCATACCAGCTGCTAACCCTTTGCCTTCTTCTATCTTAGTTTTTGAATTGCTGAGAAGTGACGAGCAAATGTCTACTTTATTTCTGAAAACTACTGATGCATTTTATAATAGTTTCTGACCTTCCTCTGAGAGCTCATTTTAGGCTTTTCTTTGCTAACTTTAAGTTAAATATTTATATTTTTACCTGAAAATTTGTATTTCTTGTCTCTCAAGTTATAAATTTATTGAAGACAAATGTATCTAATATTTGGGCTGTATAATATGTACAACACTGTCTTTGTGTATATACAGCGTTGATGATGTTAGCAGAAGGTATGTAACTAGCTGTGAGGAGTTATTAGGAAATGAAAGTGTTAAGATGTGTTAGGGGCCAGACAGTGAGTGATTGCTTGCTCCCCTAAGGAGACTGGATTTGGCTATACAGGAAAAATAAATCCATAAATGTTGAAAAGTTATAAGACCAGACTTGAGTTTTTAGAAAGGAAACTAGCTGCAGGATGGGGGAGAGGTTGGTGCATGGACTGGAGCAGTGGTTTTTAGTGCCGGGTGCTAGGGAGCTAAAAACCACAGAAAAATTGGCAGAGATTCGAACCAGGGACTTGAAGAACAAACTTCAAATCTACAAAGTCTCACAGTATCAGGTGTAGACAAGGGTATAATGGAGCAAGAGGGATTCCCATACTCTGCGAAAAGGAATCTTAATTAGAGCTTGGGAAAAATTTTGGATGACCCTATCTATGTGGTGGTCTTACAGTGCTGCCCACAAGCCCCATTTGTTAGGACTGAAAGAAGAAGAGCAGCAGAGAGCTCTCCAAGCTAACAAGGCCTGGTGGTTTTCCGAGCACTGGCCTAAAGCCAGGCAGAAATAAGGATGTCTCTAGGGGCATGCGTGGATAGTGAAAGTGCCTTAGCCACACCCACACAGGTAATGATCTCTTTTGATAACTAAGCTTTCTTTGGCATTCATGCTGATCTCTGTATTCTGCTAAGTTATCTTCTTCCCTGAGGCTGCTGCTCCTGCTGCTGCTAAGTCGCTTCAGTCGTGTCTGACTCTGTGCGACCCCATAGATGGCAGCCCACCAGGCTCCCCCATCCCTGGGATTCTCCAGGCAAGAACACTGGAGTGGGTTGCCATTTCCTTCTCCAGTGCCTGAAAGTGAAAAGTGAAAGTGAAGTCGCTCAGTCGTGTCCGACTCTGTGCGACCCCATGGACTGCAGCCTATCAGGCTCCTCCGTCCATGGGATTTTCCAGGCAGGAGTACTGGAGTGGGGTGCCATTGCCTTCTCCGTCTCCCCTGTGGCAGTGACCTGGAATGCCCTAGCCACCTAGGTTGGGGGAAGGGTACAAAGAATTAAGAATGGGAGAACCTCCATTATTGTTCTAAACTATCCCACTGTATAAGTGTCTTCCATGTAAAACATAAAACAACAACAACTTCTACCCAGTAACACCCAGGCTAATGTTCTGTGTCTTTCTCTTCATAGCCAAGAATCTTAATAAGAAAAGGAGTTTACTTTAATGATAACCATCACTCTGTTCATTCTTCAACATGCAATTTATTATTTGACTTCTATGTCTCAACCCTATTCCCATTCTAACTGTGTTGCCTGAGGTTACTTACTGTCTTTTGCCTTATTTTCCATGACATCACCTTTTGTTTTCATCCAATGTCTCTGACTGTTCCTTCCTAGTTTCTTTTGGGGTCAACTATCCCTCTATTTTCCCAAACAAAGGCAGTGCCAAAGAATGTTCAAACTACTCCACAAGTGTTCTCATTTCACATGCTAGGAAAGTAATGCTCAAAAATTCTCCAACCCAGGCTTCAACAGTACATGAACTGTGAACTTCCAGATGTTCAAACTGGATTTAGAAAAGGCAAAGGAGCCAGAGATCAAATTGCCAACATCTGTTGGATCATCAAAAAAGAAGAGAGTTCCAGAAAAACATCTACTTCTGCTTTATTGACTACACCAAAGCCTTTGTCTGTGTGGATCACAACAAACTATAGAAAATTCTTAAAGAGTTGGGAATACCAGACCACCTTACCTGCTTCCTAAGAGATCTGTGTGCAGGTCAAGAAGCAACGATTAGAACTGGATACGGAGCAACAGACTGGTTCCAAATCGGGAAAGGAGTACATCAAGGCTGTATATTGTCACCCTGCTTACTTAACTTATATGCAGGGTACATCATGCGAAATGCCAGGCTGGATGAAGCACAAGCTGGAATCAAGATTGCCGGGAGAAATATCAATAACCTCAGATATGTAGATGACACCACCCTTATAGCAGAAAACGAAGAAGAACTAAAGGGCCTCTTGATGAAAGTGAAAGAGAAGAGTGAAAAAGCTGGCTTAAAGCTCAACATTCAGAAAACTAAGATCATGGCATCCGGTCCCATCACTTCATGACAAATAGAAGGGGAAACAAAGGAAACAGTGAGAGACTTTATTTTTTTGGCCTCCAAAATCACTGCAGATGTGACTGCAGCCATGAAATTAAAAGATGCTTACTCCTTGGAAGAAAAGCTATGACCAACCTAGACAGCATATTAAAAAGCAGGCATTACTTCGCTGACAGAAGTCCGTCTAGTCAAAGCTATGGTTTTTCCAGTGGTCATGTATGGATGTGAGAGTTGGACTGTGAAGAAAGCTGAGCCCCGAAGAACTAATACTTTTGAACTGTGGTGCTGGAGAAGACTCTTGAGAGTCCCTTGGACTGCAAGGAGATCAAACCAGTCAATCCTAAAGGAAATCAGTCCTGAATATTCTTTGGAAGGACTGATGCTGAAGCCGAAGCTCCAGTACTTTGGCCACCTGATGTGAGGAACTGACTCAATGGAAAAGACTCTGATGCTGGAAAAGATTGAAGGCAGGAGAAGGGGATGACAGAGGATGAAATGGTTGGATGGCATCACCGACTAGATGGACATGAGTTTGAGCAAGCTCCAGGAGTTGGTCATGGACAGGGAAGCCTGGTGTGCTGCAGTCCATCGGGTCACAAAGAGTCAGACACGACTGAGAGACTGAACTGAACTGAACTGATCCCTCCATTTGACTTACTAATGTCCACCAGAGTTTCGTCTCCTTCCATCTTTTTACTTTACACCCTTTTCTGGGAAATCTCATTTACACCCAAATTTCAAGCTCAACCTAGAAAAAATTTAAAGTCTATACATGAGGAGGGCATGGCAACCTACTCCAGTATTCTCGCCTGGAGAATCCCATGGACAGAGGAGCCTGGCAGGCTGCTGTCCATAGGGTTACACAGAGCTGGACATGACTGAAGTGACTTAGCACACGCATCTGCATGCAGGCACAATTCTTAGGTCAAAGGGGAAATTTTAGGACAATGAAATTGAAAACATCAAGAAAATAGCTGTAATGGAAATGAGATATGAAAATGGAAATGACAGCAGAATCTATGTGCTGTGACCAAATTCAAATGCCTATGTAAAGAAAAACAAAAGGCATAAAAAAATGAATAGAACTTTCAACTCAAAAAGCTAGGGGAAAAGGGTAAGCTGAGAGAAAGCAAAAGGGAGGAATTAGAAAAGATAAAAACAGAATTAATGGGACTGGAAAACTGGGAAATAGTCGAAACTAGTGAATAAAATGAACAGCCAGATTTTTATAAAAGGCTTAAAAAAAAAACAATAAACCACTGGCATTTTTTTTTTAGGAAGCACAAATACACTGGTGACTTGGGAGGAATAACCATCAAAACAAAGGAAATTTTAAAATATCATAAGAGAATGGTATGTACAACTTTATAAGCAAATTTGAGAATCCAAATGAAAAAAGCAACTTTCTAGTTAAAAATTATTTGTCAAAGCTTGTTCTAGTCTTGTGTACCTGAGTTGAAACACTTAATACTGTTAAGATGGTAGTACTCCCCAAATTAATCACCAGATTCAACACAATCCCTATCAAAATCCAAACTGCATCTTTTTTTCCTTCAGTAATTGACAGCCTTTTTCTAGAATTCATATGGAGGGACTTCCTTAGTGGTCCAGTCATTAAGAATCCACTTGCCAATGCAGGGTACGTGGGTTCAGTCCCTGGTCTGGGAACTAAGATCCCATATATGTGGGAAAACTAAGCTCCTGTGCCACAGCTACTGAAGCCTGCGCATCCTAGAGCTCATGCTCACAACAAGAGAAGCCACCGCAGTAAGAAGCCTGCACATCACAACTCGAGAACAGCCCTGGCTCGCCGCAACTAGAGAAAGCCTGTGCACAGCAGCAGAGAGCCCGTGCGCCACAACGAAGACCCAGGGCAGCCACAGATAAATAAGTAAATAGCTTTTAAACACTCCTATGGAACTGCAAGGGTCTTAGAATAGTCAAAAGCAATCTTGAAAAAGAACAAAGTTGAACTCACGCTTCTTGATTTCAAAATTTACTACAATGCTACAGTAATCAAGATTCTGTGATACTGGCATATGGTATAAAGCTAGATATGTAGATCAATGGAATAGAGTTGAGAATCTAGAAACCCTTACATTTATGGTCAATTGATCTCCAATGAAGTTGGCAAGTCAATTCAATGGAGAAAGTATAGGCTTTTCAACAAATATTGCTGGTACAACTTGATATCCACATGCAAATGAATGAAGTTGGACTCCTATAGCATACCATATATAAAAATTAACTAAAAATAGAGGAAAAAACATACATGTAAGAAATAAAACTTTAGGACTGTTGAAAGAAAACACAGGCGTAAATCTTTATGACCAAGGATTAAGCAGTGGTTTCTTAGATATGACAAGTAAAGCATAAGCAACCAAGGGAGGAAAAACAGGTAAGTGGGACTTCATCAAATGTGAAAACTTACGTGCTTCAGTGAGGTGAAGTCGCTCAGTCGTGCCCGACTCTTTGCGACCCCATGGACTGTAACCTACTAGGCTTCTCTGTCCATGGGATTCTCCAGGCAAGAATACTGGAGTGGATTGCCATTTCCTTCTCCAGGGGATCTTCCCGACCCAGGGATCAAACCCAGGTCTCCCGCATCAGAGGCAGACGCTTTAACCTCTGAGCCACCGGGGAAGCCCACGTGCTTCAGTGGACATAATAAAATAAAAAGACAGCCACAGAGTGGGAGAAAGTATTTGCAAATTACATATCTGATAAGGGTCCAGCATCCAGAATATATAACTCTTATATCTCAATAATAAAAATACAAATAACCCACTTATAACGTGGGCAAAAGATTTGAATAGCTATCTCTCCAAAGAACACATTTAATGGTTAATACACACCTGAATTCCCTTGTAGCTCAGTCGGTAAAGAATCTGCCTGCAGTGCAGGAGACCCAGGTTCGACCCCTGGATTGGGAAGATCCCCTGGAGAAGGAAATGGCAACCCACTCCAATATCCTTGCCTGGAAAATGTCATGGACAGAGGAGCCTGGTGGGCTGCAGTCCTTGGGCTCGCAAAGAGGCGAACACGATTGAGTGACTAACACTTACTTGTTTACTTACACACCTGAAAATATGCAAAACATCATTAGTTGTTAGGGAAATGGAAGTCAAAACTACAAAAATACTGCTTCAAATCTACTAAGGTAATTTTAAAAAGTACAATAACAAAAGATGACGAGGATCTGGAGAAATTAAAAACCCTCATACTCTGCTGCTGCTGCTGCTAAGTCGCTTCAGTCGTGTCCAACTCTGTGCGACCCCATAGACGGCAGCACACCAGGCTCCACCGTCCCTGGGATTCTCCAGGCAAGAACACTGGAGTGGGTTGCCATTTCCTTCTCCAATACATGAAAGTGAAAAGTGAAAGTGAAGTCGCTCAGTCGTGTCTGACCCTCAGCGACCCCATGGACTGCAGCCTTCCAGGCTCCTCCATCCGTGGGGTTTTCCAGGCAGGAGTACTGGAATGGGGTGCCATTGCCTTCATACTCTGCTAGTGGAGATCTAAAATGGTACAGTCACTTTAGAAAACAGTTTTGTAGTTCTTCAAAATTTTAAACATAGTTACCATATGACCCAAGAATTTCATTCCTAAGCGTATGCCCAAGGGATACGAAAAAATACATTCACACAAAGACTTGTGTATAAATGTCCATAGCAACATTATTCATAATATTCCAAAAGCAGAAACAACTCAAATGTCCATCAACTGATGAATGGGTAAAGAAATGTGATATATCCATATAATGGATATTGACGTGAAATCACTCAAGTAGTGTCCGACTCTTTGCGACCCCCATGGACGGTAACTTACCAGGCTCCACGGTCCATGGGATTTTCCAGTCAAGAATACTGGAGTGGGCTGCTATTTCCTTCTCCAGGGGATCTTCCCAACCCAGGGATCGAACCCGGGTCTCCTGCATTGCAGACAGACGCTTTACCATCTGAGCCACTAGCAAATGAAGCACTGACATGTGCTGCAGCGTGGTGGAACCTGGAAAGCATTATGCTAAGTGAAAGAAGCCAAACAGGAAAGGCCATATATTGTGTGAAGCTTATATGAAATGTCCATAACAGACAAGTATATAGAGACAGACCATACGCTAATGATTACGAGGAGGCAGGGAGAGTAGGGAATGAGAAGTGATTGCTGGCAGGTATGGGGATACTTTTGGGGGTGATGAAATGCTCTAGGATCAATAGTGGTGATGGCTGCTCACCATTGTGAATATACTAAAAACCACTGAACTATACACTTAAAAAAAGAGTCAACTACCAAAAATAAAAAGCAAAACAAAACAAATTGATCCCAGTAAACACAGAAAATCTAAACATACTAAATTGCATAGAATCAGAAGGCAAGTTTTCAAAGAATTCTTTCACAAAAAGGCTTCAATACCAATGGTTTCATAGGAGAATTCTATCAGACTTAAAAAATTTTAGTCACAATGGTACTGACTTTTCTGGGAAATAAGTAAAGAAGAAAAACTTCCAAATTATTTTTCTGAAATGAGTATAATAGTGATACCCAAAACTTAATAAAGAATGCATTAAAAAAACTCTAAGGAACAATCTTACTTATGAGAACTTCTATACAAAAATTACAAATAAATTATTTGCAACAAAATGCAATAGCATATTAAAGCAAAAAGGAGTTTATATCAAGAATAAAAGAATAGTTCTATGTTGGGAAGTATATTTGTATTTCATCATACTAGTAGATCTGAGAAGAAATAGTATAGGATCATATTTATAAATACTTAGGCATCTGGTAGAATTCAGCACACATTCCTAATTTTGATGATATGTGTATCTTTAAAATAAACACACAAGGAGAGAAGAGGGAATTTAAGGCTCACGTAACTATGTAGGCCAAGAAATCCCATGATCTGATTTTGCAAGCTGGAGAATAAAAAACCAGTGGTGGAAACTCATTCTGAGCCTTAAAGCTTGAGAACCAGGAGCATGGTTGTTCAAGAATGGGAGAACATACATGTCTCCGCTCAAGCAAAGAGAAAAAATTTGCCCTTCTGCTTTTTTGTTCTACTTAGCATACCAACAGATTGAATGAAGCCCACTCAAGTTGGTGAGGGCGATCTTCTCTCCTAGGTAAAAGTGAAGTCGCTCAGTCATGTCTGACTCTTTGCGACCCTATGGACTGTAGCCTACCAGGCTCCTCCGTCCATGGGATTTTCCGGGTAAGAGTACTGGAGTGGGCTGCCATTTCCTTCTCCAGGAGATCTTCCCAACCCAGGGATTGAACCCAGGTCTCCTGCACTGTAGGCAGACGCTTTAGCGTCTGAGTCACCAGGGAAGTCCCACTCTCTACTAGGTCTATCCATTTCAAATGCTGAATTCTGGAGGTATCCTCACAGATACACTCAGAAATAATGTCCTGTCAGCCAACTGAGCATCCCTTAAGCCCAATCAAGTTGACACATAAAATTAGCCATCACACTCAGTGAAGTACATCTTGAGGAAATAGTTCCATAACATGAAATACGTGTATCTCAGCCTAAAATCCAGTCTCTTATTAAATGAAGAAGCACAATCAGCATTTCCACTAAAGTCAGGAACAAAATAAGAATATCCATATTCATCATTATTATTTTGTATTAACTAGAGACTTTAGTCAGCAATTAGCCAGGAAATAACAGAGGCATAAATATGGGACATGAAAAGGTAGAAGAAAAAGAACTATCTCTATTTACATATAGGAAATCAGGAAATATCTAGAAAACCCCCAGAAATCAATGAAAAATCACCGCAAAGAAAGTTTAATAAAGTTGTAGGAAATTAAATTAATATACAGAAATCAAGCCTTCACTTATACAAATAATGACCCGTTAGGTGATATATAATGAAAGGTGCATGTGTATTAAGTTGCTCCAGTCGTATCCAACTCTTTGCAACCCCATGGATTGAAGCCTGCCAGGCTGTTCTGTCCATGGAGTTTTCCAAGTAAGCATACTGGCGTGGGTTGCCTTTTCCCGCTCCAGGGAGTCTTCCCAACCTAGGGATCGGACTCATGTCTCCTGTGTCTCTTGCATTGGCGGAGGCAGGTTCTTTACCACTAGCGCCATCTGGGAAGCCCATAATCAGAGGTAAGACCCATTTACAATAGCAACAAAAAATTTAAATTTTATAAACATAACAAAAAAATACAATTCTACATTAGGAAAACCTGAAAAACAATACAAATAGAATTGAACAAATGGACAGACATACCGTGTTTATGGATAGGAAGACTTGAAATCATAAAGGTGTCAAGTAATTCTAAATCAACATAAACACAGTTAAAATACCAACAAGTCTTTTCTGGAGCTAGACAAGTGAATTTAATGTTCATGTTAAAAAAATAATTAAGCAGAATGGCCAATAAAAAGCTGACAAAGGAGAGCAAGGAGGTAAGTTTAGCTGTGTTGTTGCTGTTGTTGAGTTCCTAAGTTGTGTCTGACTCTGCGATCCCATGGACTGTAGCCTGCCAGACTCCTCTGTCCATTGGATTTCCCATGCAAGAATATTGGAGTGGGTTGCCATTTCCTTCTCCAAGGAATCTTCCCGACCCAGGGACTGAACTCAAGTCTCCTATATTGGCAGGCAAGTCCTTTACCGCTGGCCCACCTGGGAAGCTCCAGTTTAGCTTTATTTGATATTAAAATATATTACAAATCCTTTACAAAATTAAAAGAGTGTGGCATGACAGACCAATGAAATAGAACAGAAAATTCAGAAATAATTGCCAAGTGCCAATGGAAAGATAGTACATGATATAGATGACATCTCCAGTAAGTGGGGAAAAGACAGACTTAATAGTTAGATAGCCATTTGAAAAGTGTAAAATTAGATCTGTATTTCAGGTTATGTACCAAGATAAGGTTGTATGCAACAGAAAATCTAACCATAAAGCATAAAATTTTGTATAAGTATTAAAAAACATGTGGGTGAATTCCTTTATGAACTTGGAGTAGAGAAAAATGACTCAAAATAACATCCAAAAGTAAAAAGACTGACACATTCAGCCACATAGAAGTTTTTTTTTAGCTAAAAGCAAAACAAAACTTTAAATCCAGAGATAAATGACAACTTGAGAAAATGTTACATTACAAATGACTGATAACATGTAAAAGTGGTGACTGTAAAAGGATCTGATTAACCAGAAATCTTCACTCTGCCCATAGAGCAAAAAGGACCTTATAATGCCAGTGTTTTTAAATTTAATCTTTTCATTGTTTTTGAAACCATTTTACTTTGAAATTACTTTTGTAGTTACAGAAATGCAAAAATAGTACAGAGTGTTCCTTCAACCAGTTTCTCCTAATGGTTACATCTTATAACTGTAGTACAATTACTAAAATCAAAGAAAAATTAACATTTTTCAGAACCATGAACAAAAATTCTAGATCTTACTGATTTGTACCAGCTTTTCCACTAATCTCCCTTCTCTCTTCCAGGATCCAATTCAAAATCCTATTTGCATTTGGTTATTGTACATCTTTAGGTCCTCTCTGCTGTGACAGTTCCTCAGTCTTTGTTTCATGACCTTGATACTTGTAGTAGTAGAATGTTCCTTAGTTTGGGTATATTAGATGTTTTCTCATGCACCAACTTCACTTTGACTTTTCACTTTCATGCATTGGAGAAGCAAATGGCAACCCACTCCAGTGTTCTTGCCTGGAGAATCCCAAGGATGGGGGAGCCTAGTGGGCTGCCGTCGATGGGGTCGCAGAGTCGGACATGACTGTCGCGACTTAGCAGCAGCAGCATGCATAGACTGAGCTAATGCATTTTTGCTAAGAATAATGCAGAAGTGATTTTGTATTTTTATCAGCGCACCACGGCAGAGTTATGCTGTGCTCACTTAACCTTGCTCTCTTGGTTAAGATGGTGTCTGCCAGGTTTTCCCACTATGAGGTTATTTTTCACTTTGTTAATTAGTAAATATCTTGGGGAGATACGTCAAGACCATGCAAACATCCTATTCCTCCCCCAAATTTGCCCACTAATTTAGCATTTATTGGTTGATTTTTTTCCCCCCATTACTGTAGTGTCTGCCAAAATGCGTTTCAGTGTTGCTTCTTAAACAGAAAGCTCCATGAGAGTGGACATTATTTGTTTGCTTTGTTTGGGCAGTAAACAGCCATTTGGCAATGTTGAATTTGAAATTATTTAGACCTTTTGCAACAGTGAAAAATGTTTTAGTCAATTTAGTTAGCATTTATGAAAACTCTTGTTACAACCAAAACATCCATGAGAAATATGCACAAGGCATAGTGATTCTGATCTGCATCTGAGTCTTTTTCTCTATCACTACTTTTCCTCCCAAATTACACTCATCGCCATGATTTGTTCTAAGATGTTATTGCAGAGAGCTGAGAGATAGAATCGCAGGAGTCAGAGGATTGGAACCAGCTTCCGGCTCTGCTCCATACTAGTTATGTTCCTAGAGAGTGCATCAGTATGACTTCTCCAAGTCCCGGTTTCCTTATTTTTAAAGTGGAGATTATGATATGGATTGATGTGAGAATTAAATGAGTGTAGAGAAATAGAAAAGTATTCATTTATTATTTAACAAATATTTAGAGTCCCTATTAGGTGTGAGCTCCTTCTGAGGATTGGAATATAACATTGAAAGGCTTCTGTCTTTATGGAACTTGTATTTTAGAAAGAAGAGACAGACAGTATAAAAACAAACAGATAAATAGATACAATTTCACATAGTAATAAGTGCTATAAAGTAAATAAAATATGATGAGGTAATAAAATATGGTATCAAGAACATAGCATTGATGTATTAGAGAAGGAGGGGTGGTTAGGTGGGATTCAGTTCAGTTCAGTTGCTCAGTCGTGTCCGACTCTTTGTGACCCCATGGACTGCAGCATGCCAGGCTTCCCTGTCCATCACCAACTCCCGGAGCTTGCTCAAACTCATGTTCATCGAGTTGGTGATGCCATCCAACCATTTCATCCTCTTTCATCCCCTTCTCCTCCTGCCTTCAATCTTTCCAAGCATTAGGGTCTTTTCCATTGAGCCAGTTCTTTGCATCATGTGGCCAAAGTATTGGAGTTTCAGCTTTAGCATCAGTCCTTCCAATATGTTCAGGACTGATTTCCTTTAGGATGGACTGGTTGGATCTCCTTGCAGTCCAAGGGACTCTCAAGAGTCTTCTCCAACACCACAGTTCAAAAACATCAATTCTTCGGTGCTCAACTTTCTTTATAGTCCAACTCTCACATCCATACATGACTACCATGGGGACACTTTAAGCATCCTGGTCAGGGAAAGTTTCTCCTGAGGTAATTTTTGAGTTAAGATCTTTAAGACTAGGAGCCTGCCATGTGGTGAACTAAGGGAGACCAAATATGAAGGCCCTATGAAGGGAAGGGGTTCATGTGTTGGAGAGAAGCATAAAGGACAGTGTATCTTTGAGGAGAGTGGTATAAGATCGAGTTGCAAAGGCCATCAGAGGCCAAGTTATGTACAGCTTTATAGGCCATGAAAAAGGAGTTTAGATTCTCAGTGCAATGAGGAGTGCTGGGGGCTCTTAGGCAGAGGAATTAATGCTTTGATTCTTTTTTTTTTAAATTTTAATTGAAGGATAATTGCTTTACAATATTGGCTTGATTTTCTGCCGTACATCAACATGAATTAGCCGTTGGTGTTATGAGCCATGATTTTAAGCTTCATTCCATGGCTTTGCCAGGAATGAGTCGGTGAAAAAGTGACTTCCACAAGGGCAAAGTCTTCATTTTGTTTTCTGTTGTACCTGGCATAGTAGTGTTCAATAAATATTTATTACATCAATAAAAATCATTTTCAAACCCTTTGTTCTTTCTTAGACATTTTGGAATTGCTTTAAACATTTTCTTGTACTTAGCCTAGTGTCAGCGATTTCATAGAGAAGGTGCGATATTCTGCCTAATCTTTTCTTGCCTAGAATTCTTTTCTCCCCCTAGACCTGCAGAATCCGGTCTTCACTTTGTGATCTTTTTGACCTTAGGCTGCCCTCAAACTGAAGACTCACAACCTAACTCAATGCCACTGGCTCCACCTTGTGTCAGGAACATGGTACTGCACTCACCAAAAGAGCCTACCAAGAGCCCGCCTGCCCCTGGCCAAACGTTTTCAGTGGTCCAGTTGCTGTGTCTAAACTAAATGATGATGCCACTATTGGACAACCTTATTGTGACTCATTTGTTGTGAAATGATTTCACCTCCATGTCTACTATTGTTTATATAATGCAGGAGTGGAAACAAAGTATTTAACCAAAAAGGCTTTTGGACTTAAGTTTATAGCTCTTGAAATACTTTGACCACCTGATGCGAAGAACTGACTCATTGGAAAAGACCCTGATGCTGGGAAAGACGGAGAAGGCAATGGCATCCCACTCCAGTACTCTTGCCTGGAAACTCCCATGGACGGAGGAGCCTGGTAGGCTGCAGTCCATGGGGTCGCTGAGTCAGACACAACTGAGCGACTTGACTTTCACTTTTCACTTTCATGCATTGGAAAAGGAAATGACAACCCACTCCAGTGTTCTTGCCTGGAGAATCCCAGGGATGGCGGAGCCCAATGGGCTGCCATCTGTGGGGTCGCACAGAGTCGAACACGACTGAAGCGACTTAGCAGCAGCAGCAGCTGGGAAAGATAGAAGGTAGGAGGAGAAGGGGACGACAGAGGATGAAATGGTTGGATGGCATCACCGACTCGATGGACATGAGTTTGAGCAAGCTCCAGGGGTTGGTGATGGACAGGGAAGCTTGGCGTGCTGCAGTCCATGGGGTCGCAAAGAGTTGGATATGACTGAGCGACTGAACTGGCTGATCGACTTGTAGCTCTTAACAATATTAAGACCTCTGACAAAAAAAAGTCTCTGCAAATTTTAAGGACTTTAGATGAGACAGTTGATTTTCATTTTCTCTGAAAGGCCTATCAAAATTGAGGTGTTGGTAATTTTTTAAAAATCCCATAAAATTTATCTAAAAGAAAAAAAATTTTTTTCCAAAGGAAAAGGTTGCTTTTTTCTTGTTTTAAGCATAGATTGTATTTGCTTTCTATTTTGCGTACATGAGTATAGAACACTAAGTGAGTTGGACCTAACTGTGCTGGTTGTGCAGGTTGTGCTCCTGTCTTGAGATAGCAGGGCAGAAGTCACTTGACCTATTGCATGAGGTGGTTGGGACTCACAGGATCAGTGGTGTGCTGGAGGGAAGTCTTGTTGACTTGTACCAGGTCAGCAGAGCTGATGAGTAACTTTTCAGGAATTCTGTAAGCCCCTGTTAAACCTAATTGATGTAAAAAATAAACTATATAAACTTACAAGTTAATTATATTAAAAACAAATGTGCTCCATTGGGCAGCCCTTATGCTAAAATTGGAATGGTGCAGAGAAACTTTTTAAATTTTTATTTATTTATTTATCTTGGACTGTGCTGTGCGGGCTTTCTCTAGTTGCAGAGTGGGGGCTACTCTCTAGTTGTGTTGCGTGGGCGCCTCATTGCGGCTGTTTCTCTTGCGGAGCACAGAGAAAACACCGGCTTCGGTAGCTGCGGCTCTCAGACTCTATAGCACAGGCTCAGTAGTTGTGGTGCGCGGGCTTAGTTGCTCCGGGGCATGTGGGATCTTCCCGGATCAGGGATGGAGCCTGTGTCTCCTGCATTGGCATGTGGATTCTTTACCACTGAGCCACCAGGGAAGCCAGGCGCAGAGAAATCAGTGTGGCCCCTGCACAAGGGTAACACACAAACTCGAGAAGGGTTCCATGCTTTTTCAAGTTGTCCTTTGATTACCAGTGAAAAAATAACCAAGGTGACAAACACTCACAGCTTACCACTTCCTAACTACTGTATTACGTTTCTATCTTATCTCTGCTCCAGAGATGATATATGTCTCCTGTGTGGGAGGGTACCAAGTGATAGGGCTATTGTCACTAACTCCATCGTGAGTGACGTCAGATTGGTAGCTTGAAACTGGCCACGGTCGGTAGATTTGCGCGATGAAGATGCAAACGCACCTGATCAGGGCTTTTTCTCCTGAGGAAACCACTTGATCACCCGCACACTACTGAAAACAAATAAGTTTGTTCATGCCTTCTCTCTCTCCTTTTCCAAAAGCTTGACAGAAAGACTTTAGAAGAAACTATTAAAATTTAAGAACTATTTTAATTTTATTGCATTGACATCAATATGTTTTTAATAGTTCTTTTAAACGGTGACTAATAATTTTGAGGACTTTGATAGTTTTAATAATAGTAGGGCTTCCCTGGTGCCTCAGATGGTAAAGAATCTGCCTGCAATGTAGGAGACCCAGGTTTGATCCCTGGGTCAGGAAGATGCCCTGGAGAAGGGAATGACAACCCACTCCAGTATTCTTTTTTTTTTAATTAATTAAATTTTTATTGAGGGATAATTGCTTTATAGAATTTTGCTGTTTTCTGTCAAACCTCAACATGAATCAGCCATAGGTATACATATATCCCCTCCCTTTTGAACCTCCCTCCCATCTCCCTCCCCATCCCACCCCTTTAGGTTGATACAGAGCCCCTGTTTGAGTTTTCTGAGCCGTATAGCAAATTCCCGTTGGCTATCTATTTTACATATGGTAGTGTAAGTTTCCATGTTACTCTTTCCATACATCTCACCCTCTCCTCCCCTCTCCCCATGTCCATAAGTCTATTCTCCATGTCTGTTTCTCCACTGTTGCCCTGTAAATAAATTCTGCAGTACCATTTTTCTAGATTCTGTATATATGCATTAGAATATGATATTTATCTTTCTCTTTCTGACTAACTTCACTCTGTAAAATAGGTTCTAGGTTCACCCACCTCATTAGAACTGACTCAAATGTGTTTCTTTTTATGACTGAGTAATATTCCATTGTGTATATATGTACCACAACTTCTTTATCCATTCATCTGTCGATGGACATCTAGGATGCTTCCATGTTCTAGCTGTTGTAAATAGTGCTGCAGTGAACAATGGGATACATGTGTATCTTTCAGTTTTGGATTCCTTAGAGTATCTGCCTAGGCCTCTCCAGTATTCCTGCCTGGAGAAGTCCACATACAGAGGAGCCTGGTGGGCTACAGTCCATGGGGTCACAGAGAGTGAGACATGACTGAACAACTAAACACTTTCACAGTAATTTTAAAAGGTTATTTTGAAATATTTTTCAATCAATTAGCTTGATTCAAAATCTCATTTAGTTGAAGTTAAATAGGCCAATCTGCCTTAATATTATATATGATTATACTAGTTATTTTCTTATTTCATATTTTTATTTCATTTTCTAGTTCCTATCTAATACATACTTCCTCTTAATTCTGAGCTTCATTTATTTTCATCATTAAGCTTTGACATTTCTATTCCTTATCTCTTAAAACTATATTTTCTTCTCTTTCAGTGTTTTCTTACATTTTGCTTTTCAAATCTCTTTCTTTCCAGACCTCTGTCTCTTTCTAAAAAATTAATGGCCCCGGGTTTTTCTATCCTCTGTTCTTTCTTGCATTTTTTTTTTTTTTTCTTAGCTCACTCTCAGGAGCCTTACAACACCCAAGGCTGGATGTTTGCAGTATGGTTTCCTTCAGAACGGCCAGAGTCTCAGATCCATCTGGAGTTCTTCAGAGCACCTTAACTCTCCTGTTATGTCCCTGGTTCTGGCACTAGAATTAATGATGTGAGAGTAGCTCAGGGGATCACGTGGTATTCAGTGCTCTGGCCTCGTATTTCAGGACATTGGAGACAAAAGCTCCACATCACGTTTGTTTCTGCTGTCATTTCCCTTTACTCTCCTTTCGGGGACTCTGTTTAGGAACTCGAGAGCCTAGTCAAATATGTTCACCTCATCCAGTGTCATTTGAAGAAAGAGCACAGTGCAATCAACGGACTGCCACAGAAGAGCACCTCCCAGTCAGCTGCCTTCTGGGCCAGAGGCTGACCTGGCCGTTGCTTGTCTTTGGAGAGCTTGAGCCCATTGCTTGTTAGAGTCACTCACAAAAACCAGCTGTTTTCCTGCAACAGCAGGAGCAGTTCTGCTGCTGCCTTCCTGGTATTTGGTGAAGGGATGAGAAGGGCTCCATCCTTTCCATACCCTTTTCTTCTACCTGCAAACACGGTGGACTGGTATCCAGCCTCATCTCTACCTGTACCTCTGGAAGCAGACTACTTTAGATCTATCATCTTGCTAAGTTTTCAATATTAAATTCTAAAATACTGAGGGAAAAGGTGGTAACTAGTACATTTTATTGTGAAACTGAGGGCTAAGACATCCTTAATAACTTTTCAAGTCAAAATGATAAAAAACTGTATAACATGAAAGGAGCAAATTGTTTCATGAATAGTTTATACAAGGCAGAATTTCAGTTATTGTTGCTTACTACTTTGATTTCGATTTCAAGAATGAAATGAAGTTTAAGAAACTTCAGACTTATAGACAAATAATAAATGGTACACTGAACTCGTGTACTTTCACTTAGATTCACCAGTTCCCAACAGTTTTGCCACGCTTGCTTTTGATGTGTGTGCTCTCTCCATATATATTTATTATATTTATATTTATGTTTGTATTTTACTATTATTTTCGTTTTACTAGACTCTTTTTTAAATTTTGTTTTTAATGGAAGGATAATTGCTTCACACCGTTGTGTTGGTTTCCACCAAACATCAACATGAATCAGCCGTAGGTTTACCCGTGTCCCCTTCCACTTGAACATCGCTCCCGCCGTCCTCCCCACCCCAGCCCTCTAGGTTGCTGCCAAGCCCCAGTTTGAGTTCCTTGAGTCATACAGCAAATTCCCATTGGCTATCTCTTTTACATATGGTAATGTATGTTTCCATGTTATTCTCTCCATACCTTCCGCCCTCTCCTTCCTCCCCCACCAGCTGTGTCCATAAGTCTGTTCTCAATGTCTGTACCTCCACTGCTGCTCTGCAAACAGTACCTCAGTACAGTCTTTCTAGATTTCATATTTATGCGTTAGTATATGGCATTTGTTTTTCTCTTTCTGACTTACTTCCCTCTAGGTTTGTCCACCTCGTTAGGACTGACTCAAATGTGTTCCTTTCTTATGGCTGAGTAATATTCCATTTTATATATGTATCACGGCTTCTTTATCCATTCATCTGTTGATGGACATCTAGGTTGCTTCCATGTCCTCGCTATTGTAAATAGAGCTGCAGTGAACACTGGGGTACATGTGTCTTTTTAAATTTTGATTTCCTCAGGGTGTATGCCTAGTAGTGGTATTGCTGGATCATATGGTGTTTTTATTCCTAGTTTTTTAGGGATTCTTCATATTGTTCTCCATAGTGGCTGTATCAGAGAAGGCAATGGCACCCCACTCCAGTACTCTTGCCTGGAAGATCCCATGGATGGAGGAGCCTGGGAGGCTGCAGTCCATGGGGTCGCTGAGGGTCGGACATGACTGAGTGACTTCACTTTCACTTTTCACTTTCATGCATTGGAGAAGGAAATGGCAACCCACTCCAGTGTTCTTGCCTGGAGAATCCCAGGGAGCCTGGTGGGCTGCCGTCTATGGGGTCGCACAGAGTCGGACACGACTGAAGTGACTTAGAAGCAGCAGTGGCTGTATAAATTTGCATTCCCACCAATAGTCAAGAGAGTTCCCTTTTCTCCACACCCTCTCTGGTATTTATTGTTTGTAGATTTTTTGATGATGGCCATTCTGACCAGTGTGAGGTGATATCTTATTGTAGCTTTGATTTGCATTTCTCTAATAATGAGCAATGGTGAGCATCTTTTCATGAGTTTATTAGCCATCTTTATATCTTCGTTGGAGAAATGTCTGTTTAGGGCTTTTTCCCACTTTTTGATTGGGTTGTTTCTGGTATTGATTTGTATCATTTTACTAGACTTTGAGAGTAAGTTGTAGACACTGAGACCTTTTCCCTTAAATACTTGAATGTATATCTTCTGAGAACAAGAACATTCTCTTTTATAAGCCATAGTTGTGTGGTGTGTGTGTGTGTGTGTGTGTGTGTTTAAAAATAATCTTAGAGTGAAGCACTTGAGGAGAACTTTAAGAAGCCATTTGGCTCCTTCCCCTGCTTCTTGCGAGTAAATTCCTAAACAGTACAAAATTGGTATTTTTCAGGAGTGATGTATACAGATTTCTACATGGAACATGCCTGTGATAGAGTATGTGAATCAGAAGTGTAGGACCATTCTCATGATGTTCACATATGTCCCTGTAAACAAAGAAGCAAATGAATGCTGTGCTAAACAAAACCTTATCTGAGGGCCACATTTGTTGGTTTGGTCATCAACTTGTGATCTCTGGATCTATCGTCAAGGCTCTCATGGGGTGGCATACCCACAGCTTTCTGTAGAAGCATCTTGCTACAGTAAAGTTCTTTTTTAAGTCTAACTAAATGTGCAGTTGGGATTTATGAGAGATAGTGGCGTGCAGTGGTTAAGAGTGTAGAGTCCAGCCTGTGTGTGCATCTGAATCCCAATTCCGTTACTTACTAGGATCTTGGGAAAATTACCAGATGTTTCTGTGGTTCAGTTTCCCCCATATGTAAAATAACAGTGCCTACCCCACAGAGTTAATATGAGGAGATATTTTTTCTCATTATCTATACAGATCATGATCATGTTATAAGGGAGGTGAATGAGATGTAAAGTCTGTTCTTTTCTAGAAGTCTTAGAGGAGATGTCCATTCCTTAAGGCAGAAGGCTAGTTAATTGACTTTTCTCACATCGTGAGGGCTTTTGTTTCTGTTCTCATCCCTGTTCTCTGCTTAGCGCCCTTGTCAGACTTCTCCACAGCTCCCGAGATTTCCCTAGTCCCAAGGAAGTCATTGCTTTAACATATTGGCTATATGTGGCCTCGGGCCAATTCCTTAATGCCTTTGGGAGTTAATTTCTTCCTCTGAAAATGGAGGTCATAGCAATGCCCACTTCCTGAGGATTAAGGGAGTTGACAGAATGTGCCGGACACAGAGTGAGCCGTCTAGAGCTGCGGGCTGTCACGTGTGCTCTGCGTCTCCTTCAGTGGGCCTTCCCCACAGCTGTGTACTCTGTACTTCCGGTCTAGGTTTTCTTAGCACTGGCGCTCTTGCTGGTGGTGGTGGCGGGTTCTTCCTCTTTCTTCGAAGTGCTGTTACTAGGATACTGCACGTGCGTGCTCTGCCGCTCAGTTGTGTCCAGCTCTTAGTGACTCTGGCCTGTAGCCCACCACGTTCCTGTGCTCATGGGATTCTCTAGGCAAGAATACTGGAGTGGGTTGCCATTTCCTACTCCATATTGAGATACCAGTGGTGGTCTTTGGTCCAAATCTAAGATAGTTCTTATTCTTTTGGCCATCTTTAATATTTTTAACAGTAGAGATCATCCTGGAACAGAGGTACTGAGCAGGGGGCACTTAAAGGGGCTACGAGAAGAAGAGAGGGTCAGATGAAGGGAAGGGAAGGGAGGAGATGAGGGAGTGAGAGAGACTTGGCCTGGCTGATGAGTAGAGAGCCAGTGATGGAAGCATTTTTGCAGAGGGGTTAGACATGGAGTGGATGAGTGGGGAATGGAGTCGACAGTTACAAGAGGAATAATTTCTAAGTATTGTAATGGCAAAAGGAAGCTGAGAAATAGAATAGTTGGAGGTGGTCGGGCACCCATCAAAATTTTTTCAAGAAAAGAAAGATTGTGAATGTTTTATAGCCAAAGAGGTAGCAAATAATAAAGGAAAGAATGAAGATGCTGAAAGAGAGGCACGTGTGTCAAGAACAAGAGCCAAGGCTGGAACTAAGAAAAACGGAGTGGGGTTAACTTTGTTAGGAAGAGTGCTTTTTTTTCCCTCCACAGTAGAGAGTGTAAGGAAGGAGGTTTGCTTCCCCGGTGGCCCAGATGGTAAAGAATCTCATAATTCATGAGACCCAGGTTCCATCCCTGGGTTGGAAAGATCCCCTGGAGAAGGGAATGGCAGCCCACTCCAGTATTCTTGCCTGGAGAATTCCATGAACAGGGAAGCCTGGTGGGCTACAGTCCATGGGGTCACAAAGAGTCGGACACAACGGAGTGACTAACACTTTCACTTTCATGTACACACTTGTGGTGGTGTGAGAGAAGTGCATGGAAAGGTGGTGGTATGGACTGAAGGTTTGAGTCCTTCTCAAATTCATATATTGAGGCCCTTACCCTCAACAGGATGGTATTTGGAGGTGGGACCTTTGAGAGGTGATTAGGTTTAGATGAGGTCATGAGAGTGGAGCCCCCCGAAGAAGAGGGAGACCCAAGCCTGCTCTCTTCTCGCTCTGTGAGGACACAGCAGGAAGAAGGTCATCTCCAAGCTGGGACATGGACTCTCACCAGACCCCAAATCAGTTAGTGCTTTGATCTCCGACTTCAAGCCTCTAGAACTGGGAGAAATGGATGTCTGTGGTTTAGGTTCCCTGCTGCTGCTGCTGCTGCTGCTGCATCACTTCAGTCGTGTCCGACTCTATGCAATTCCTTAGACAAGAGCCCACCAGGCTCCGCCGTCCCTGGGATTCTCCAGGCAAGGACACTGGAGTGGGGTGCCATTGCCTTCTCCTAGTCTGTGGTATGTTGTTAGAGCAACTGAAGCTGAGTGAGGAAGGTCGGTGATGGTGCCGACTTCAGCAGTTTTCATTTCTTTGGTGAAGTAGGTGATAGGGTTTTCTGCTGAGATTAAGGGAGGCCATGCTTTGGAGCCTGAGGCCAGAGAGGATTCAGGATAGCTCTTTGGGAGCTTTGCTAGGGCATCAACAGGAGATGAGAGAAAGAATTGTCAGGCAACGTGCAGGACACTTGATGCTAGATGGCATGAATCTGTAGTGGGCCACACGTTTTTTGTTGTTTTCTTCCAGCAGTGCTTTGCAGTAACAGGAAATTAAAATTAGAGACGTAGAGATGCTCAGGGTTATGGATCAATAGAGCAGGCAGGATGGAAGGTTAAGGGACCCAGAATCCGGGGCAGTGATAATGGAAATTTTGAATAGTTGACTGTGGAATATTGAGCAACCCAATGTGTAGATTAAGTGCTAAACACTGCATGAGTGAACCCCAGGGGAAACCGGTGGAGGAACTATCAAGCCAACCTACAGAATTATGAAAAATAAGACCTCATTGTTGTTTAAGCCCCCACATTTTGGGCAGTGTGTGATCCAGCAATGGAAACCTGCAATGCTCTGCCTTGTGTTGGGCAACTGGGACCGGGAGCGTGGAGGCAAGGGAGCTGGTGCAGAAGGTCAGGCCCTGGGAAAGCAGAGCAGAAGAGAATGGAGACAGAAAGAGAAGACTTCGCATCCCATTCCCAAACCACGAACTAGGATTATAGATATGAATTGTATCTAGAGTAGTCTAGTAGACTAGAGGTAAAAGATGTGTCACGTTCCTGTATTCTTCTAAATCTAATCCAATTTCATTTCACCATGTGCAAGACCAGAGAAAGTTCAACATTAGCAATTTGGTGGCTCCTTTTCTTCTCTCTTATTGTCCTCAGTTAGTTAGTGTTAGTCGCTCAGTCCTGTTCAACTCTTTACGACCCTATGGGCTGTAGCCCACCAGGATCCTCTGTCCGTGGAATTCTCCAGGTAAGAATACTGGAGTGGGTTGCTATTCCCTTCTCCATGGGATCGTCCCAACCCAGGCATTGAACCCAGGTCTCTCGAACTGCAGGCCAATTCTTTACTGTCTGAGTCACCAGGGACCACATTGTACTAGGAGGCTAATGCAGTCTTTAGGGAAAACAAGGGCAAAGAAACTGCTGTGCTGCTGAGATGTCTAGGCCTGAAGGCACAGGCATCACCCCCTTCCTCTGTGCCCAGGTCGGCTGCAGGGATCCGGACCACAGCTTCCAGAGCCCAGAGCACAGAGGAGGAATTAGCTTTCCGCTGAAAAGGAGGGTGGGTGAGCTAGAGACCCTGTTGTTTGTGTACAGGTGAGCTCTTGAGGTTTTGTATTGTTCTCTAGGCCACTGTGGACTCCTCAGCCGAAGAGTCTTGGCCCTTTTCTCTTATATCATCAGGACTAGACAGAAAGAAGTTCCTTGATACTCAGAGGACATTAGGCTTTGTTTTCTGTGGTCTGCCTGGGCAAAGTGAGACAGTCCAGCCCAGTGCCCTCAGAAAGCAGAAGATGGTGATGGGTTCTTCAGAGCAAAGTGGAAAGAGGGACAGAGTAAAATTTTCTAAGACTGCAAGGAGGAATCTACCACCTTCTCATAGGAAGCAGCTTGCTGGTGGCAGGTGTTCAGGTGAGATGGCCATGTGGATATAGCACTAAGCACCCGACCCAGCCCTTCCTACCTCCTCGGGAAGCCCATCTGTTCAGCTGATGGTGCCCTAATCAGTCTTCTACTTCACCCTGATTCATGCCCATTGGTATTTAAACATGCTCACATCTTTCTAGTCTTAAAAAACAAAAAATCTTCCTTGACACCGTGTCCCCCTCCAGATATCAATTCTTGCCCTTCATTGCGCAGATCCATCCACCTCAACCCTGATTTCTCCTCAGCCTTCAAGTGAAATATCCTTGGTCAAAAGTCAGAACTGATCTTCTTTACCAATTCCAGTGGACATTTTTCAGAACTTATCTTCCTTGACCTTTCAGCAGCATTTAACACCAAAGATGACTCAGTTTTTTCTATCTCTTTCCTTAGTTTCCATGACAGCACCCTGTCCTGAATTTCGGCTTATTTCCTGGCTCCTCTTCTCTGAGTCTAGTGCAGATTCCTCATCCTCGGCCCATTGTGTCAGTGGAGGTACTCCTGTGAGCTCTTCCGGGGTCATCATCTCTTCCAGCCAAGGCACTCTTCTTAGGGGAGCTCTTCTGCACCTGTGGCTTTGTTCCCAGATCTGGGTTTCCAGCCCAAATCTTCTCCTGTGCATCTTTATACATGTCAAGTCTACCCTCTGATTTTATCCCCTTCGAAAGCTAGTAAGTTAGCCTGTTACTGTTTCTCGGATATGGGCAGAAGATGTGAGACCTGGGTCAGCGACCCAGGACTTCATTTAAATATGGTTGAGGGACTTCCCTGGAGGTCCAGTGGTTAAGACTCTGTGTTTCCACTGGAGGGGGCACAGGCTTGACCCCTGGTCAGAAAACTAAGATTCTGCATGCTTTGACATGTGGCCAGTAAATAAGTAAATAAATAAATAAGGTTGAAATTTTCTCACAGTGGCACAGGGGTATCAATTACATTGCTGACACAGCACAATGCAATTCTAATTTTCTTTTTATATACTGTACCTGTCTTCACAAAGTGCGTTATAATGGCAGCTATTCCCTAGAAAAGAACCATCAAAAGGAGGATTGCATATATAATTTAAAAATTTCTAGTAGTTCTATTTTTATTTTTATTTATTTATTTTTAAATATAAAGTTATTTATTTTAATTGGGAGCTAATTACTTTACAATATTGTATTGGTTTAGCCATACATCA
>SJYT01066939.1:0-37488 GCA_006410635.1 Cephalophus harveyi | reverse complement strand
TGTAGAGTCTTCTCTTGTGTTGTTGGACTGTCTCTTATACACATCTAGATGTGTATAAGAGACAGAAGTACATCGAGATACAAATTACCAATATCAGGATTAAAGGGAACTGTATTCAATATCTTGTAATAGCCTATAATGGAGAAAAATCTGAAGAAGAATATGTATAAACACATATATGTGTATATAAATACAAAACTGAATCACTTTGTTGTATATCTGAAACTAACACAACATTGTAAATCAATTATACTTCAATAAAAAATGTTTTAAATTATCTTTTATTTAATTATGAAATTTCCCTTCTACCAATTCATAATAGTACTAGAGCTATAGTCACTTCTTGAAACAGAAATTAAAGAGTAGCTTCTGTATAAAAAAATTTTTAAGATGAAGAATGGGTTTTCATTATCCTTCAAATAATAATGAAATATTATCAAAAACTGTATGCCAGTGAGTCTGACAACTTAGATAAGTGGATAAATCCCCTGAGAGACACAGATGACCAAAACTGACTCAACAAAAACTGGAGAATTTGAATAGTCCCATATCGATTACCAAAATTAAATTTATAATTAAAAATTTTCCCACAAAGAAAACTAGAGATTCAGATGAATTCACTGGTGAATTTGCTCTAAGATTTATGGAAGAAGGAGTACCAATTCTATACAAAAATCTTTCTGAAAATATTACAGGAAAGAACACTTTTCCAGCTCTTTTTTTTTTTTTTTGGTTGTCAGACAACTTTAATGAAAATAATTGTGATTTTATACATGTAAAGTCAAAAGGAAGTCAAATATGCATGCATTTCTCATCTACGGTGCCTGATTTGAGAAGGCATACCCATGTCCACTTGGTTGTCACCTTTGTTCGTTCTCATTTCAGTTCTAGGTTTGAACAGCTCTCTGGGTTGAACGGGAATTCTCTGTTTTGCTCAGTTCCTAGGGTGTGCCCTGAGGTCACCCAGCAAGGGCTGCTGTCTCAGCATCTCCAGTGAGCTTCAAGAGTTGGTAGCCTGCAGCTTCCTAGTAGCTGTTTTTATTTTATTTTTATTTTTAATTTATTATTCTTTTTTAAATTTTACTTTACAGTACTGTATTGGTTTTGCCATACATTGACATGAATCTGCCACGGGTATACATGAGTTCCCAATCCTGAACCCCCCTCCCTCTTCCCTCCCCATATCATCTCTCTGGGTCATCCCAGTGCAACAGCCCCGGTGGATGAAACTGGAGCCGATTATACAGAGCGAAGTAAGCCAGAAAGAAAAACACCAATACAGTATACTAACACATATATATGGAATTTAGAATGATGGTAATGATAACCCTGTATGCGAGACAGCAAAAGAGACACAGATGTATAAAACAGATTTTGGAGAGGGAGAGGGTGGGATGATTTGGGAGAATGGCATTGAAACATGTATACTATCATGTAAGAAACGAATCCAGCTCATTTTTTGAGACTAGTATTACTCTGATACCAAAACCAAGCAATCATATTACAAGAAATAAAACTATGGACCTTATTAACATAGATGCAAAAAAAATCCTTATTTATCAAATTAATTTCAGCAATATGTTAAAAAGGGTGATACATCATAAGCAAGTGCTGTTTATACCAGAAATTTAAGGTTAGCTTAATATTAATTGATGTAATTTACTACATTAATAGAGCAAAGTAGATAAATGATATGATCATTTGAATAAATACAGAGAAAACATTGAAAAAATTCTACACTCATTGAAGATAAAAATAACCAGCAATATAAGAAGAAAAGGAAACTTCTTTAGCTGGCTAAGGACATCTACAAAAAGCCCTAAGGCTAACATCTTGCTCATTGGTGAAAACTCAGTGCTTTCTGCCTAAAATCAGGAATGTCTATGTTCATCACTCCTGTTCATCACTGTACTTGAAATCTTAGCTAGTGCAACAAGGCAAGAAACAATAACAAAAAATACACAATTTGGATAATAAAAAGTAAAATGGTCTCAAGCAACATGATTGTGTATGTAGAAGATCCTAAGAAATTTACCAAAAAGTCATTAGAACTATTATATGAAGTTAACCAAGTTACAGGCTACAAAGTTAACATATAAAAATAATTATATTTCTATAAACTATAAGTTAACAATTAGAAAAATTAAGTAATCAGTTCCATTTATAATAGCCTAAAAAGTGAAATAATAAAGTTAACAAAAGATAGACTTATATACTGAAAACAGCAAACATTGTACAGGGAAATTAAGATCTAAATAAATGAATAGATATACATGTTTGTGAATTAGAAAGCTCAATATTTTTAAGATATTCTTCTCAGATTGATCTCTAGATTCAACACATTTTCAACCAATCATAGCACAATTTTCTGAAGAAATGTACAAACTGATTCTAAAGTTTGAATGGAAACGTGAAAGACCTTGAACAACCAAAATAATTTTGACAAAAAGGACAAAGATGGATTTGTACCACCTCATATGCAGATGACACCGCCCTTATGGCAGAAAGTGAAGAAGAACTAAAGAGCCTCTTGATGAAAGTGAAAGAGGAGAGTGAAAAAGTTGACTTAAAGCTCAACATTCAGAAAACAAAGATCATGGCATCTGGTCCCATCACTTCATGGGAAATAGATGGGGAAACAGTGGAAACAGTGGCTGACTTTATTTTTGGGGGTTCCAGAATCACTGCAGATGGTGATTGCAGCCATGAAATTAAAAGACGCTTGCTCCTTGGAAGGAAAGTTATGACCAACCTAGACAGCATATTAAGAAGCAGAGACATTACTTTGCCAACAAAGGTCTGTCTAGTCAAGACTCTGGTTTTTCCAGTGGTCATGTATGGATGTGAGAGTTGGACTATAAGGAAAGCTGAGCGCCGAAGAATTGATGCTTTTGAACTGTGGTGCTGGAGAAGGCTCTTGAGAGTCCCTTGGACTGCAAGGAGATCCAACCAGTCCATGCTAAAGGAGATCTGTCCTGGGTGTTCATTGGAAGGACTGATGATGAAGCTGAAACTCCATTACTTTGGCCACCTCATGTGAATAATTGACTCATTTGAAAAGACCCTGATGCTGGGAAGGATTGAGGGCAGGAGGAGAAGGGGGTGACAGAGGATGATATGGTTGGATGGCATCACTGACTCAATAGACATGAGTCTGGGTAGGCTCCGGCAGTTGGTGATGGACAGGGAGGCCTGATGTGCTGTAGTTCATGGGGTCACAAAGAGTCAGACACAGCTGAGCGACTGAACTGAATTGAACTGATTTCAGATTTACTATGAAGCTTCAGTAATCTTGAGTATTATATTTGTACACATATTGTGTGGTATCATGCATAGTGTGATATTTTGTACACTGGTACACAATGGCACCCCACTCCAGTACTCTTGCCTGGAAAATTCCATGGAAGGAGAAGCCTGGTAGGCTTCAGTCCATGGGGTCGCTAAGGGTCAGACACGACTGAGCGACTTCACTTTCACTTTTCACTTTCATGCACTGGAGAAGGAAATGGCAACCCACTCCAGTGTTCTTGCCTAGAGAATCCCAGGGACGGGGGAGCCTGGTGGGCTGCCGTCTATGGGGTCGCACAGAGTCGGACACGACTGAAGCAACTTAGCAGCAGCACACATATAGATCAGTGGAACTGACTAGAGAATTGAGAAATAGAACCACACATATCTTTGACATAGGTGCCAACATCATTCAATGAGAAAAGGATAATCATTTCACTAAATAGTGTTTGAGCAAATGGTTATCTGAATAGAAACAAACAACACTCTTTTCAACATTCTTTTACTCCATATACAAAAATTAACTTGAAATGGATCATAGAACTGAACAAGAGAGCTAAATCTATAAAACTTCTAGAAGAAAACATAGGGAAAACTTTGTGACGTTGGGTTAGCCAAAGATTTCTTAGATAAAGAGACAAGAAAGCATGAACCATAAAGGAACAACAATGATTAATTTCATCACTATTAAAAACTTTTGCCCATCAAAGGGCAGAACTAAAAACATACAGGGCTTCACTGGTGGTCCAGTGGGTAAGAGTCCGCCTTGTAATACAGGGGACACTGTTCAATCCCTCGTCTGAAAAAGATCCCATATGCTGCGGAGCAACTAAGCCCATGAGCTCCTGAGCCCAAGCTCTAGACCCCTTGAGCCGCAACCATTGAAACCCATGCTCCCTAGAGCCCATGCTCTGCAGCAAGAGAAACCACTGCAATGAGAAGCCTGCACACCACAACAAAGAGTAGCCGTTGCTCGCCGCAACTAGGGAAAGCCCCCAGGCAGCAATGAAGACCCAGCACAGCCAAAAATAAAAATAAACAAATGCGAGTCATGGATTGGGGGGAAATATGTGAAAGATAATTTATTTGATATTGTATAATTCATTTGATAATGTATGAATGTCTGTGCTGTGCTTAGTCTCTCAGTCATATCTGACTTTTTGCCACCCCCATGGACTGTAGCCCGCCAGGCTCCTCTGTTCATGGGATTCTCCAGGAAAGAATACTGGACTGGTTGGCCATGCCCTCCTCCAGGGGCTCTTCTCAACCCAGGAATCCAACCGGGGTCTTCTGCATTACAGGCGGATTCTTTACCAGCTGAGCTACTAGGGAAGCCCCATATGAATGTCTATTTCAACCTAATTTTTAAAATAGCCAAAGATTTGTATGGCCATTTCGTGAAAGAAAAAGTATTAGTGGCCAATAAGCACATAATAAGATGATGAATATCTCTAGTCAGTGGGGATAATGAGGTGCCACTACACGTCCACTAAATGTCTAAGATTTGAGTCTGAAAATGTTAAATGCTGGCAAGCCCATTGACGCAAGTGGAGTGTTGATGTTCCCTACTATTATTATCATGTTATTACTGTATTACTGTTGATTTCTCTGTTTATATCTGTTAATATTTGCTTTATGTATTTAGGTGCTCCTGGGTTCAGTGCACATATATTTACAATTGTTATATCTTCTTGTCTGGTTGATCCCTTTACCACTATGTAATGTCCTTCTCTGTCTCTTGTTACACTCTCTTCGTTTTGCCTAATTTTCTTTATTTCTATGTGTGAAGTAGGTCAGTTTTGTTTCCCAGTCTTGGAGTAGTGGCCTTATGTAGATGTCCTAGGGGGCTCAGCAGCATGCTCCCCTCTGATCACCAGAGCTATATGCCCCCTGTGTGGGCTGTGTGTGCCCTTCTATTGTGGCAGGGCTGACTACCGTGGGCATGCTGGTGAGGGGGCTGGCCCTGATTCACTTGGTTGCAAGGCCCTGCCTCTTACTGAAGGGTGGGATAAGCTTCCTGTGTGGTTTGGCTGAGCAGCCCGGGGAGGGGGTGCAACTGCTGCTGGACCACTGGAGGGCAGGGCTGAGTCCATCCACAGCTCTCTGTGTGGCCCGGGTCGTGAGGGAGGGGCTGCTGCCAGCCCATTGGTGGGTGAATAAGCCCCCAGCAGAGGTTTGCTAGTGGAAGCATTCTGAAATGGAGCTTGGCAGTGCTGGTGTCATTGTGGTAGAAGAAGCTCGCAGAAAAGGCTGCTACCAGTGTCTTCATCCCTTGGAGGTCCAGCTGCTTCCTGCCTCTCTGGGAGACTCTCCAAGATTAGCAAGTAGGTCTGACCTAGGCTTCTTCTGACTGTTGCCTCTGAGCTAGCATTCAGAGTGTGAGATTTTAAGTGCACCTTTTAAGAGAGGAGTCTCTGTTTCCTATAGCCCTCCAGCTCTCCTATTCACAAAGGCAGACGTGCTGGGGGCTCATCTTCTGGTGCAGGACCCTGAACTGGGAAGCCCAAGTGGGGCTTGAAACTCTTACTTCTTGGTGGGAACCTCTGCAATTGTGACTATCCTCCCGTTTGTGGGCAACTTACCCGGGAGTGTTGTTGTTCAGTCTCTCAGTCATGTCCAACTCTTTGCAACCCCGTGGACTGCAGCATGCCAGGCTTCCCAGTCCTTCAGCATCTCCCAGAGTTTCAGTTCAGTTCAGTCGCTCAGTCGTGTCTGACTCTTTGCGACCCCATGAATCACAGCACGCCAGGCCTCCCTGTCCATCACCAACTCCTGGAGTTCACTCATACTCACATCCATCGAGTCAGTGATGCCATCCAGCCATCTCATCCTCGGTCGTCCCCTTCTCCTCCTGCCCCCAATCCCTCCCAGCATCAGAGTCTTTTCCAATGAGTCAACCCTTCGCATGAGATGGCCAAAGTACTGGAGTTTCAGCTTTAGCATCATTCCTTCCAAAGAAATCCCAGGGCTGATCTTCTTCAGAATGGACTGGTTGGATCTCCTTGCAGTCCAAGGGACTCTCAAGAGTCTTCTCCAACACCACAGTTCAAAACCATCAATTCTTCGGCACTCAGCTTTCCTTATAGTCCAACTCTCACATCCATACATGACTGCTGGAAAAACCAGAGCCTACACTAGATGGACTTTTGTTGGCAAAGAAATGTCTCTGCTTTTCAATATGCTATCTAGGTTGGTCATAACTTTTCTTCCAAGGAGTAAGCGTCTTTTAATTTCATGGCTGCAGTCACCATCTGCAGTGATTTTGGAGCCCCCCAAAATATCACAGTTCAAAAGCATCAATTCTTCGGCACTCAGCTTTCTTCACAGTCCAACTCTCACATCCATACATGACCACAGGAAAAACCATAGCCTTGACTAGACGTACCTTTGTTGGCAAAGTAATGTCTCTGCTTTTGAAAATGCTATCTAAGGTGGTCATAACTTTCCTTCCAAGGAGGAAGCGTCTTTTAATTTCATGGCTGCAGTCACCATCTGCAGTGATTTTGGAGCCCAAAAAAATAAAGTCTGACACTGTTTCCACTGTTTCCCCATCTATTTCCCATGAAGTGATGGGACCAGATGCCATGATCTTCGTTTTCTGAATGTTGAGCTTTAAGCCAACTTTTTCGCTCTCCTCTTTCACTTTCATCAAGAGGCTTTTTAGCTCCTCTTCACTTTCTGCCATAAGGGTGGTGTCATCTGCATATCTGAGGTTATTGACGTTTCTCCCGGCAATCTTGATTCCAGCTTGTGTTTCTTCCAGTCCAGCATTTCTCATGATGTACTCTGCATAGAAGTTAAATAAGCAGGGTGACAATATACAGCCTTGACGTACTCCTTTTCCTCCAATTGCTGTATCTCAGGTGTTGGTGAGAATATGGAGAAATTAGAAGCTTCATATTTCCTTGGATAGGGATGCAAAATGGTTATAACCACCTTGGAAAATACTGACAGTTCATAAAAGTTAAGTATATTACCATATACCCTAGCAATTCTTCTAGTGCATACCTGAGAAGAATGAGAACACAGATCAATACAAAGGCATGTGTCTGGATATTCCTAGCATCATTTATTTAAAACAGCTGAGACCTGACACCAAGCTGGGATGCCTATCCACTAGTTCATGAATGCACAAAATGTGGTATATTCATATAATGAACTAATATTCACTAATAAAGAGGAATGGACTACTGATACCTGGAATAATGTGTGTGAACCTCAAAAGGCTTCTGCTGAGTGAAAAAAGCCAGGCAGAAAAGAAACTATATTCTATTGATGTGGCATGAAATTTCTATAAAAGGGAAATTCGCAAAGATGGAGCAGGCCAGCAGTTGACTGGGTCTGATAGTGGGAGTGGGACTACAGATAGGCAGGAGAAACTCTGTGGAGTGGTAGGAATGTTCTAAACCTGTGTGATAATGGTGGTTACACATTTATATAAATTTAATAAAAATCATCAGCAATTATACACAGACTTTTATGGTGCATAAATTATATTTTTAAAAAATATTAAAATTATTTGGAGGGCTAGTCTTTACTAACATAACATAACATAGTTATCATAACAGTTATCTTATTTGTTAAGAATAAACAAACATTAAGCCTATTAGGGATTTAGTGTTTATAGAAAAGGGTGAGTGATTTACTGCTGCCTATAAAAATTATTTCAAAGTCAACGGTTGTCACTGTTTCCTAACAGATGGCAAGTGAGCCTCCATGGATTATTTTCACATAAACTAAATCTAAGGAACACTGTTTTTACCTTGGCCTCTTGGTAAATTCACACAGTAAATCCAACAACTTACAAGATTGATGAGTTTTCTTTTTCTTCTTAGTATCCTGGACCAAGAATTATTTGTATCTGTCAAAAACTGTATGAAAGTGTTCTTTGCAAATTACCTGTATATCAATTGCTGAAGAATCTTGAACAAAGACTAGAAAGGGCCAAGCAACATAAATTCATCTTAGAAATAAAAGAAAATGAATATAAAATTTTTTTTTAATCTTAATAAAAATTAAGCACAAAGAGAAATGTGTTTTCTCCTTAGTTTCACATTCACTTTTTGAATCATCCCAATAGAGGAGCTATCAAAGGAGATGGGAAAAAGGGAAGGAGAGATGGGGGATGATAGGAGGAAGAGGGAGATTTTGAATAATAAGGAATGCAACTTATTTTAAGATCTTTTATTATTGATTTCTTGACATGTTGCTTTACTTAGTTGTCTTAATTCAGCAAAGCAAATCATATCCATTTTCAAATATCAGGCAATTGATTTGTCAAACCCATCATCAAATGATCCTCTCACTGTCTTTTATTTGTTTTTAACTAGCCATGGTCTATTGAAATTCAGTTCAACTCAGTAGAGATTAAAAGAGCTTTTGAGAGAAGGCACCATATGTTATTCTATGTTTAATGTGTAGTATAGCCTTCTCTGGTTGAGAAAAAAAGTATCTAACACCAGGAAAGCTTTTACCAGCACAGAATCCATAAAAAAAGAATAAAATAGCTTTCTTATGAAAATGTTTCAGTTTTGAGATACAACCTGATGGAAATGATAGGAATGGATTAAAGCCAGGGAACTTCAGTTCAAAGTCTATGGGTAAAGCTTCATAGGAGGGAATGTCCACCACTGAGAGCTATGTTCTAAATTAGTGGCACTATTCAGAGCAAAATTCAGGACTTTGCCACAGATTCAGATCCTTGGAAGAAGCTAGGTATTGCTTCAGTGGGAATGTATGTAAGCTGAGGTGGGAGGCTAAGATCCTGTGGGGTTTTTAATGTTGCCAGCTTTAGTATTTTCATAATCATGCTTCAGACGGATGCAAGACTCCATTTGTAATATTTTTATTTCTCCAGAGACTATTGAGGAGAGTAATGAGTGCCTTTATGTAAGTCATTTTCCTTTTGATGATCATTTTCAAAGAAAGCTTTTGTTGGAATATGAACTTATTGTTGAAGTTACTGTCACAATCATATTATTATCATGTAGTTAGAAATGTACATCTTGGATGAAGTTATTGAGCAATTAAATAGATGGGAATACCAGACCACCTGACCTGCCTCTTGAGAAATCTGTATGCAGGTCAGGAAGCAACAGTTAGAACTGGACATGGAACAACAGACTGCTTCCAAAAAGGAAAAGGAGTACGTCAAGGCTGTATATTGTCACCCTGCTTATTTAACTTCTATGCAGGGTACATCATGAGAAACGCTGGGCTGGAAGAAGCACAAGCTGGAATCAAGATTGGCGGGAGAAATACCAATAACCTCAGATATGCATATGACACTACCCTTATGGCAGAAAGCAAAGAACTAAAGAGCCTCTTGATGAAAGTGAAAGAGGAGCGTGAAAAAGTTGGCTTAAAGCTCAACATTCAGAAAACTAAGATCATGGCATCTTATCCCATCACTTCATGGCAAATAGATGGGGAAACAGTGGAAACAGTGACAAAGTGACAAACTTTATTTTCTTAGCCTCCAGAATCACTGCCAATGGTGACTGCAACCATGAAATTAAGAAGGAAAGTTATGACCAACCTAGACAACATATTAAAAAGCAGAGACATTACTTTGCCAACAAAGGTCCATCTAGTCAAGGCTATGGTTTTTCCAGTAGTCATATATGGATGTGAGAATTGGACTATAAAGAAACCTGAGTGCCAAAGAATTGATGCTTTTGAACTGTGGTGTTGGAGAAGACTCTTGAAAGTCCCTTGGACTGCAAGGAGATCCAACCAGTCCACCCTAAAGGAGTTTAGTCCTGAATATTCATTGGAAGAACTGATGTTGAAGCTGAAACTCCAATACTTTGGCCACCTGATGTGAAGAACTGACTCATTTGAAAAGACCCTGATGCTGGGAACGATTGAAGGCAGGAGGAAAAGGGGAAAACAGAGGATGAGATGGTTGGATGTCATCACCTACTCAATGGACATGAGTTTGAGTAAACTCTGGGAATTGCTGATGGACAGGGAGGCCTGGTGTGCTGCAGTCCATGAGCTTGCAAAGAGTCAGACATGACTGAGCAACTGAAGTGAACTGAAGTCCAGTCTCTGTTAATGATGAGTTGACCATTTAATTTCCATGTTTCTTCAGAACTTTCTGATTCTAAATTAAGATTCCTTAATGAGTTCCCTACATTCTAATTTCTCATGTAGCCAATAAACAGTGTGAACTTAAAGGTTCCTGAGTTTCAAAGATATATCTCCTCTCCGTTTTGTTTGTTTGGGGCTTTTTGTTTGTTTCTTTTACTAAACCAGTAATCGATTTTTATGTTCTTAACAAAAAGGAATTATATTAAGTATAAAATTTGAGAGAAACTTTTCTTGGTATTCATAACTTAAACTAACCTGTTTTGGATGTTTTCCAATTACATTCTTTGATTTGGCTCTTTTATATCAGCCTGATAAAAGAACACACAACATATTTACTTGCACATTAAAAAATTCACAGTTACAATTGGGGCTGTCCATGTTTGCAAAAGCAATTTAAAATACATTTAAGAAACATTTTAATTAAGAAAATTTTCATTCTTGCCAAAACTGCTGCCAAATATTCATTATCAGACTCTAACGTACCTTCCAGCCTTAGAAATCAGTATCTGCCTGTGATCAGGATTCATGGCAGCAGAAGGGAAGGGGAGACTCAAGTAAATATGAACACAATTTCAGGAAATTTATTTTTTAGGAAAATATTGTTGCTTTTATAAAAAAAAAAAAAAAACAGGATGCTGTGGCTTGTTAATTGAGGATGCAATAATTATAATCAAAGTATATATTTCACATCCCTGGTGGCTCAGATGTAAAGAAACTACCTGTAATGCAGGAGACCTGGGTTCAATCCCTGGGTTGGGAAGAGCCTCTGGAGAAGGGAATGGCAAACTACTCCAGTATTCTTGCCTGGGAAATCCCATGGACAGAGGAGCCTGGTAGGCTATAGGCCATAAGTTCACAAAGAGTCAGACACGACTAACTAACTAACACTTTCAATATTTCGTACTGGAATTAATTATATTTCTTAACTGTGGTGTACTTGCCTTACAATGTTGTGTTAATTTCTGCTGTACAATGAAGTAAATCAGCTACATGCATACAGATATCCTCTCCTTTCTGATCCTCCCTCCCTCCTCTCATCCCACCCCTCTATATCATCACAGAGCACCAAGCTGAGCTCCCTGAGCTGTATAGAAGCTTCCCACTGCTGCTGCTGCTGCTAAGTCGCTTCAGTCGTGTCCGACTCTGTGCGACCCCATAGACGGTAGCCCACCAGGCTCCCCCGTCCCTGGGATTCTCCAGGCAAGAACACTGGAGTGGGTTGCCATTTCCTTCTCCAATGCATGAAAGTGAGAAGTGAAAGTGAAGTCGCTCAGTCGTGTCCGACTCTCAGCGACCCCATGGACTGCAGCCCACCAGGCTCCTCCGTCCATGGGATTTTCCAGGCAAGAGTACTGGAGTGGGGTGCCATTGCCTTCTCCGAAGCTTCCCACTAGCTGTCTGTTATACACATGGTAGCATATAGATGTCTATCCCAGTTTCCTAATTCATCCCAACTCCTCTTCCCTGCCACCCCCACCACACACACACACACGCACCCATATCCACACATCTATTTTCTCTGTGTGCATCTCTATTCTTGCCCTGGATAGGTTCCTCTGAACCATTTTCTAGATTCCACATGTATGTGTTAATATATGATATTTGTTTTTCTCTTTCTGACTTACTTCACTCCAAATGACAGACTCTGGATCCATCCAAATCTCTACAAATGACCTAATTTTATTTCTTTATGGCTGAGAAATATTCCATTATGTATTTACAGTCCTGCTGGTAAAGAATCTGCCTGCAATGCAGGAGACCTGGGTTCCATCCTTTGGCTGGAAGATCCCCTGGAGAAGGGAAAGGTTGTTCTTCCCAACCTTTATTCCCACTCCAATATTCTGGCCTAGAAGATTCCCTGGACTGTATAGTCCATGGGGTCGCAGAGTCAGACACCACTGAGTGACTTTCAGTGAAAGGGCAAGGGAAACAGATCATCCAGGTTTTCTAAGCTTCCTCTTCAGCTTCTAAAACATTAACTGTTATAGATCTGACTGAGGTGTTCTCCTTATTATGTTCTCTAAGCTGACAGCAAAATCCTTTGGCAGTTTATTCAATATTAGACCTTAATGGTCTTAAGCCTGAGGGAAGTTGGTGATTGCTTTACTGATATCAAAGAGAGAAATGGCATTTTTAAAACCCAGGTTTTATTTTTTTTGGTTTGTTATGTGTTTTCCCAGAAGTAGGCTTTTTAAGAATTATGGGAGTTGTATTTTTTAATTTTTCTAGGAATATCTTGGTGAACATAAAAAAAAAGGAGATAGGATGATAGGATATTGTTTGTATTTCAAGAGAATAAATAACAGTATATGGTGTCTGTTTTCTTCAGGGTTCCATGCTCCACCTCATGAAAAATTTTTAAATATATTTTGTAATCTATCATTCTCATTCTCCTAGAGAATAACATTAGAGTTGGCTATATCCCAGTGACATTTCAAACTCATAAATTCACAAAGGATACTGTCTTCTTAGATATGAATCAGGCAGATATTATAAATGAAATTAGACATAGAATGAAAGGGTGGGAGAGGCAGATGTTCAAACTGAAAGGAGATGGGTATTGTATCTAGTCAGGATGGACTACATTATGCTTCAGGAGTTAAAAAATCAACTCCTAAATTTTAGCCCAACAGAAGATGGTTTCTCATACTCAGTATCCATCTTGTGGCCAGCAGAGTTCCACTCATCTTGGTCACTCAAAGACCTAGAATGACACAGGCTTCATCCTGACTTAACTCTACTGCTGTTATTCAAAGAGGAGTCTGGCTGCTTGCCCTTTGAAAATCAACTCCTCCTAATCCCCAACAATCTGTGGGCAAGAATTTTTGAACAGGAGTTTCACAGATGAAGTGAGGGGACTACATACAGTGAGCTCTGACAGTCATCTTGAAACTGATCATTGGTGGTCTGATCAGTGCATGATTGTTTTAAGTACAGTTAATATTTAATTCCAGAGTTGATTTATTCCCATTTTTTTGAAGCCAGTTCTCAGAACTGTGGCAACTGATACCATGGCTGGAGTCTGGTCATCATGTTATTATCTCTTTCCAGCTGGTGGGGATTTTAGTGTCTATCTACAAGACAATTCACAAGAAATGACTTAGAATATTATCTATAGCCATTTGAGGAAGAACTAAATGTCCTTGACTTTGTTTATTGACTACGCTATGTTTATTCTGTCCTGGGTGACTGCTTTCCTTTGTTTTTGCATTTTCTCACTTCCCTGATTTGGGAGCTCCGCTTTCAGTAGGATGTATCTATCCCTTTCTCCTTTGCCTTTCACGTCTCTTCTTTTCTCAGCTATTTGTTAAGCCTCCTCAGGCAACCTTTTTGCCTTGTTGCATTTCTTTTACTTTGGGATGATTTTGCTCACCACCTCCTGTACAGTGTTACAAACCTCCCTTCATCCTTAGTTCTTTCAGACGCTCCATCTATCAGATCTAATCCCTTGAATCTATTCCTCACCTCCCCTGTATAATCATAAGGGATTTGACTTAGATCATACCTAGATGGCCTAAAAGAAATCAGTCATGAATATTCATTGGAAGGACTGATGTTGAAGCTGAAGCTCCAATACTTTGGTCACCTGATGTGAGGAACTGACTCACTGGAAAGGAACCTGATGCTGGGAAAGATTGAGGCTGGAGGAGAAGGGGACGACAGAAGATGAGATGGTTGTATGGCATCACCAACTTGATCCACATGAGTTTGAGCAAGATCCGGGAGCTGGTGATGGACAGGGAAGCATGGCGTGCTGCAGTCCCTGGGGCCACAAAGAGTTGGACACCACTGAGTGACTGAACTGAACTGAACTGAATGGTCTAGTGGTTTTCCCTACTTCCTTCAATTTAAGCCTGAATTTTGCAACAAGGAATTCATGATCTGAGCCACCATCAACTCCAGGTCTTATTTTTGCTGACTGTTTAGAGCTTCTCCATCTTCAGCTACAAAGAATATAATCAATCTGATTTTGATATTGACCATCTGGTGATGTCCATGTGTAGAGTCATCTCTTGTGTTGTTGGAAGAGGGTGTTTGCTAGGACCAATGTGTTCTTTTAGCAAAACTCTGTTAGCCTTTGTCCTTCATTTTGTAATCCAAGGCCAAACTTGCCTGTTACTCCAGGTATCTCTTGATTTCTTATAGTTTTCTTACAAACAAAAGGCAAATTGAATTCATGGAAGGTTGAGGGGTGGGGTTCTGTCCTAGGAAGGCGCCATAGGGTCCTCTTCTGTTTTACTATAGAGGATGTTTCACTGAGGATGTGGCAAACCTCAACTAGGCTCTGAAATAAACCTGCTGCTGCTAAGTCGCTTCAGTCGTGTCCGACTCTGTGCGACCCCATAGATGGCAGCCCACCAGGCCCCGCCGTCCCTGGGATTCTCCAGGCAAGAACACTGGAGTGAGTTGCCATTTCCTTCTCAAATGTATGAAAGTGAAAAGTGAAAGTAAAGTCGCTCAGTTGTGTCCGACTCTTAGCTACCCCATGGACTGCAGCCCACCAGGCTCCTCCATCCATGGGATTTTCCAGGCAAGAACGCTGGAGTGGAGTGCCATTGCCTTCTCTGAAATAAACATCTATATATTTTTAAAATAATTCCTAAAAATTGAAAAAAAGTATAGTGGGCTTGGATTTCATTGACTAAAGCAAGTTGCTTGGCCAAGTTCAACTTCACAGACCATAGGGAAGCACAGTTCTATCTGGTGCTCTGAAAGAGAGAGCCAGAAATATGTGATCAACAGCACCAATGTCTTAAACAGTATATACATGATATTCGAGAAATGATTTGTTGGAGACCTAATTCATCACATCTTAGAGAGATGATCAGTTTTACTCTCAAAGACTTACTTCAGTTTCTTCAATTAGTCTTTTTATTGGAAAAAAGAAACACTATTATGAACTGTAAAGTGCTTGTGTGCATGCTCAGTCACTTCAGTTGTGTCCAACTCTTTGCGATCCCATGAATTGTAACCTGCCAGTCTCCTCTGTCCATGAGATTTTCCGGGCAAAATACTGGAGTGGGTTGCTATTTTCTACTCCAGGGCATCTTTCTGACCCAGGGATCAAACCTGCATCTCTTGCATCTTCTACATTGGCAGGTAGATTCTTCACCACTAGTTCCCCCTGGGAAGTCACAAAGTACTCTGTGGTATTTACCATTTCCATTTAGTCTGGTCATCAGGAGTTATTTTGTTTTCTAACTGAAGAGAATAAAGTGACTGGCAAGGAGATGGGTCTTGCTCTAACTAATATCTTCATAAATTTCTCTGAAGTAGACCTGAGACCAGAGAAGGCAATGGCACCCCACTCCAGTACTCTTTCTTGCCTGGAAAATCCCATGGAAGGAGCAGCCTGGTGGGCTGCATTCCATGGGGTCGCTAAGAGTCGGACACGACTGAGCGACTTCACTTTCACTTTTCACTTTCATGCATTGGAGAAGGAAATGGCAACCCACTCCAGTGTCCTTGCCTGCAGAATCCCAGGGACGGGGGAGCCTGGTGGGCTGCTGTCTATGGGGTCACACAGAGTCGGACACGACTGAAGTGACTTAGCAGCAGCAGCAGCAGCAGACCTGAGACACATGTTTCAGTAAGTATAAAAGTGTAACAGTGCTCTTTGTTTCTCCCTGAGCAGATAAGTCTTATGGACTATAAACTATTCTTGTTTATGTTAGGAGAGGTGACCTGTAATCAGGTCTTGGTCCTAAAAACTAAATTTCAACTAACGTAACAATTGCACACTGCTAGTTGTCTCTGTTCATTAAATATCACATCATTTCCTTATTATGGGCCAATGAACATTGCCTATAGGACTTTATTCCTCTACAGTTAGATATCCAAGCTGAGTATCTTATATATACTTAATATACCCAAGCTGCAAAATATGGCAAAAAGAGGTCAAGGTGGTAACAGTACAAATATGTTAACATCTAACTAAAGTAACCATATTTTTCACTCCAATTGTTAGAATACTTGGTTATAAAAAATTTTTTCTTTGTGCCACTTCTATGCATAAGACATAGCCTACAAAAAAATAACTTGGATGCTAAGCTAAGAACACAATAAGTCCTCAACAGAGATTTGGCAGTGAATGTAAGAAGAGCTGATTTTCTGAAATATTTTCTTTACTGAGACAATACAGTATTTGAAAGTATATGGTGATCTCTGTGAGTACTGAATATTCATTGGAAGGACTGATGCTGAAGTTCCAATACTTTGGCCCCTGATGTAAGAAACTCATTGGAAAAGACCCTGATGCTGGTAAAGACTGAAGGCAGGAGGAGAAAGGGACAATAGAGGATGAGATGGTTGGATGGCATCACTGACCCAATGGACATGAGTCTGAGCAAGCTCCCAGAGTTGGTGATGGACAGGGAAGCCTGGCATGCTGCAATCCATGGGGTCGCAAATAGCTGGACATGACTGAGTGACTGAAATGAGAGTACACAACCAATGCATGTTATGACACTAATCTGCAAGCTTTCTTCACAAAGTAAAATGTAATGAACACCTTTTCTTGCTAATAGATCAGTATTCAAAAATATATAAAGCAAATTTTTCCATGCCCTCCCTCAGTACTAGCATAGCATTGAGGTTGAAGAACATCCCAATTAACCACGGTTACTTTAATGTAGAAAGTACTCTTTAAAAACTTACAGAAACTGACTAAAAAGGAATAAAACATGAAATAAGTTTTTTTTTTTTTAAATCAGAGTTTTAAAAAAAATCCAGTCATGAATGAATAGAACGTCATTTAGTGATGTGGGATGGAAGGGTAATTCAATGTTTTTATAGTAGATTTTTAAAAAATCACAAAGCACCATATATTGAACTAGAAACTGAACAGGAAACACATTTTCTTTTGATTTGAGGTCAAAGGCACCCTGAGGCTGAGATTTTAAACTCCCCAATAGGTTTCTGGTTTTACAGTGGTTGGCAAAGTTATTTGCATACACCCACTGAATTAATAGTGGGATGTTTTACTTGAAAAAATAGAGAAAAATAAACATATTAGAAAGTACAAGTCACTCATAGCCTTTTAAAATTTATGTAGACTCTGAAGTGAAAGTCTCTTTGTCTTCTTTAATCCTAGTATTTTTCTCTCTGTGAGTATGTAAACACAGGTATGAAGTATATATCTTTTAAAAAGAGAAAGAACATTCTATACACATTTTAAAGTTTTCTTTTTAAATGTAATATATCATGTACACTTTTTTGGGTCCATACATCTAAAGTTACCTTATAACTTAGAACGCGTATCATTGTATGTGATGATCCCTAACTTACCTAGTTGTTCTCTTATTGATGGACATTTTTGTGGTTTCTAATTTTATATGATGACAAATCTAGCTGAAGTAAGTATCTTTTTAAATATTTTGGGACTATTTTTAAATGTCTGAATTATAAGAATCAAAATAACTATAAGAAAATGTATTAATTGCAAGAATGATGGAATCATAAGAAGTCAGAGAGGGACAGGAAATGGGTAACAAGAAGTCTTTGTTGGTTAACAAGCAAGTGCAGAAGTCACTGCATATTGTTTCTCTATGGAGTAATTTTCAGAATATTTTAGATGTGATATTATTGAAGCGTATAGGGTGATACATCCTAGCATCATATGCCTTTGACCCTTTAAGGGCCTAAATATGTGTCCTCAAACAAGTTTCAATGTGCACTTTCAAGTATCACATGGTTTGGGAATGGACATAACAGAGAGAGATGCTCATTAGGTAGATGATTCTAACAGTGGACAGTCAGAGCTACTAGTTCTCAATGTGAGATTTCTGTTTGGTTTTAAAGCCAATGAAGAAAAATGTCTTGTCCAAATATTCCTTGGGAAAATGTAAACTTTAAATGTTAATGTCCAAAATGAAAGCCCATATGATATTGATTTACAATTTACTATTGATTGACCAAGGTTTATCTTGGAAAGACTCTGTCCATATATATGGCATGATTATTTTCCATGAGGGTTCTTCCCCAGTAATTTGCAAAACAAAACAAGAGGCACAAAACTCAAAATGAAACTTTACTGCAGAATGGAGAGAACTCTTTATAATTTTAGATGAATTTCATGATCAAATCTGAAAAAGGTTGGTTATTTTAAAAACTTATATGTGAATTTAGGCTTTGCCAAAGTTCACATTTCCTTCTAATTTGGTTCTGGAACATTTTAAATCTACCTCAAGCTCACCTAAGCTTATTCCTAGTGACAGTGATGTGTATGATATCTCCAACTTTTTAACTGATTATTTAGTTTTACACATTTCTCCTACCATTCATTTTATTGTTTAGATTAGATTTCGGGTAATTGTGATTTTTCCCAAAATACTTAGCAACTTTACATTAGGAAATTGAGAGACTAGTTTATTTTTAGTTTGCTTTAAAGGTCATGGTTGAATTCTTTGTATATTATGATCATGTAGAAATCATAAGGTATGAGAGAATTTATTAGCATCTTTGCCATCAGCTTCAAAGACAAGGAATTCTACAAAAGGTGAACTTGAGACTATTTCATTTTAGTTCATGGAAATATATGCATTATATTAATCTTTTAATTTTTATAATTTTGGTTTTAATTTCGTGGTTAGAAAATGCCATTAGGCACATCCATAGCCTCTTTATAGACTTTCAATAGTCTACATTCTAGTTATATTTTTGTTTCTTCTGAAGAGAGTCCAAGTCCACAGGGCCCAATCTGATATAAGTTCTCCTAATTTAGGAGCATAAACGAATGCAACTGTCACAATAAATAATGTTGGCCAATATTGACAACCTTTCAATTTAATGGTGCAGACATGTTATTAACAATTAAAAGTTCTAAGTTACCAGAAGTCATGTGATTGTACATACAATTATGCATTATAGACTTAAATTTGAAATTCTGTCCACGTTTCAAAGACCTGACTTCCCTGGTGAATATTGCATAGCCATCTTGTCCAAAATAATTGCAACTGTCTGTCTTTAGATTGATTTTATGTGCTCCTGTTTGTCACTTTATTTTTTAACCTAGTCGATCTCATGTGCCTTCTTGCCTGTGTGGCCTTTGTGAGTCTCTGATTCACATCTTAAATAATCCTTTTTGATTTTTTATCATCCAAAGGAAAATGTCTACTAACTGGCTCAATACTGTAGTATTTCCAGTCAGACCCACCTGTCCTCAAGACTTTCTGACTGGGAAGTAGTCATGGTGGTCTGAGTCTTGAGGCAGAAGCAGTGGTGTTAGGTTTGGGCTCCAATGGCTTCATTGGAATGACTGATGCTGAAACTGAGGCTCCAATACTTTGGCCACCTGATACAAAGAGCCAACTCATTCGAAAAGACCCTGATGCTGGGAAAGATTGAATGCAAAAGGAGAAGGGGACAGTACAGGATGAGAGCTGGATAGCATCACCAACTCAATGAACATGAATCTGAGCAAGCTCTGGGATATACTGAAAGACAGGGAAGGCTGGCATGCTGCATTCCATGGGGTTGCAAAGAGTTGGACAACTTAGCAACCAAACAACAACAACCAGTGGCCAATGCTCATGGTATTGGTGGGGCATTCCACAGCACTTTATGCTCAGCAGTGACAATAGCAGTGGTTAGTTCTACAACATGATTTTTCAACCTTGTTCCTGAAATGGGAGCTCTAATCAGCTCTCCAGCTCTCCTGATGAAGCTGTGAGGTACTCAGCAGTCATTAGCAAATTTCTTTTTTTGTTTAAATCAGCTAGAAACTTGACTAACTGCTCTCAACTTTTATAAAACATGTGGAGTTACCTTTCTCTACTGCTTTCTCTACTCTGTAAAGAGCCAGATGGTAAATATTTTTGGCTTTGCAGGCTGTATGACCTCTGGAAGAACTACTCAACTCCACCATTGCAGTGAGAAAGCAGTTTACAATAATAAACAAATGAGCATGGTTGTGTTTGGATAAAACTTCATTAAGAAAAACAGGCAATGGACTTGGTTTGGTCTGCAGGTTGTGGTTTGTCTGTGCTGGCTCACTACTTAATGATGGAGCTTGTAGGGGACTGGACTCAGTGAATCTGTTGGTTGAAACCGTGCCATCCAATGCAGCCATCCTTGTCATCTCCATATTCAGCATTGCTAATTTTAACAACTTTATAACTTCTAATATCTTTCCAAGACTGAATCTCACTTTGACACTATTAACTGCACATAGTTCAGTTCAGTCGCTCAGTCATGTCCAACTCTTTGCGACCCCATGGACTCTAGCACGCCAGGCTTCCCTGTCCATCACCAATTCCCATAACTGCATTGAACCTGCTTCTAACTCTCAAAATAAGTGTTTGGCTTATGAATTTTTAAAAATTAATTTCTGTAATAGAAACACAATTTTAAAATCTCTATTTAAATGTAATTCATCTTTGTATAGTATGAATGCCATGTATTCTTATACAAAAAGGCTGTTTTGAATTTATTCAATAATGCAGTAATAATTAGGTGACAATTTTAATTTTATGTGGATAATATCTCTATAGAGATGTTGGAAGCATTCTGTCTAAATAAGCATTATGGAAACCACTGAGGGCATGGTTTATAAATTTGAGATGCAGAAATTGTCATACAATTTTAACAGAATCAATTCTGAAATATATGTTGCTGCTACTGCTGCTGCTAAGTCGCTTCAGTCGTGTCCGACTCTGTGCGACCCCATAGACAGCAGCCCACCAGGCTGTCCCATCCCTGGGATTCTGGGACAAGAATACTTGAGTAGGTTGCCATTTCCTTCTCCAATGCATGAAAGTGAAGTCACTCAGTCGTATCCGACTCTTAGCGACCCCATGGACTGCAGCCTACCAGGCTCCTCCGTCCATAGGATTTTCCAGGCAAGAGTACTGGAGTGGGGTGCCATTGCCTTCTCCGGAAATGCTGTCTCTTATACACATCTTCTACCATCGAGTCGGTGATGCCATCCAGCCATATCATTCTCTGTTGCCCCTTTTCCTCCTGGCCCCAATCCCTCCCAGCATCAGTCTTTTCCAATGAGTCAACTCTTTGCATGAGGTGGCCAAAGTACTGGAGTTTCAGCTTCAGCATCCTTCCTTCCAAAGAACACCCAGGACTGATCTCCTTTAGAATGGACTGGTTGGATCTCCTTGCCGTCCAAGGGACTCTCAAGAGTCTTCTCCAACCCCACAATTCAAAAGCATCAATTCTTCAGTGCTCAGCTTTCTTCACAGTCCAACTCTCACAGCCATGCATGACCACTGGAAAAACCATAGCCTTGACTAGACGGACCTTAGTCTGCAAAGTAATGTCTCTGCTTTTGAATGCTATCTAGGTTGGTAATAACTTTCCTGTGTGTGTAGTGATTACTTATCAAGTAAGACACTTTACTAGTGTTTTCTCATATTTGGTAAGTCAAATCACTTAGCAAGAGTGGGAACTGAGTCTTTCAGAAAACACTCCTATAAGATTTGTATTGCTTCAGATGATATTCTTTGTTTGGATAATGCAGACTCTGTTCTACTTTGGAAAGAAGGCAAATTATGAAAACACTGAAGGGAATTATCTTCTGATGTTCTTTCATATATGTCAGTATTCTTGTCCACTGATCTTAAGTAATAACTTTTAAATGAGTAACAACCAAATCAACAAGAGAAGTTATTTACTATTGTGGTTTATTGCAAGTCACAAACTACCTTTTGTATCTGTCCCTAGTCTCATGTCTTCTTCCATCATCCAAGAAACCGTGGCAGGCTATCTTGTTAGCTTGCAAGTAGAGTAAAAAAAAAAAAAAAAATACAAATTCTACATCTGTATATTGAGATACAGATATATGGTATCTTATATAAACCAGAAGATGTCTAAATAGGTAATCTTCAATCTTTTCAATTTCTGAAAGGGAAAACTTTCCGGAAATATTTTTTTGTGTGTATGACGTGGTTTAGACTTATTTGGCAATGAAAAAGATGAACTGACTTTGTCTTGGATCCTGGGAGAAAACACACGATCTGGTCATATTGGGTTAGCAATGAAAGAAGATACAACTAGAGTGCAGACAACCAAATTCACACTTGAGAAAAGTTGACTTCCTTTGAGTGAAAATAACAGTGAAGCAACCACTTCATGTATCCATTCAAAACTTGAATTATTCTCTTTCAACCTGCTTCTAAAATTCTATTCTAGTGAATATTCTTAAATACTAAAATGTAAAAACTATCTTTTAAGCTTTGTATTCAGAATAGAATAATCTTGAGACGGTCAGGTCACTCAGTTGAGAAGGACTAAGCAAATGAAAATAGATGCAGAGATGAGGGAGAAGAAATATTTGGGGAAAGTTAGTCAAGCTCAGAGACAGACCAAAGGATCTAAGGAGTGTCTTGAAATGCCTTAGCAAGGTCTGCCTATATCCAGAACTCTGCCAAGACACTTCTTAAGACCCAGGGGGAATCCACCCCCATTTAGACTGAGTTTTGGGTACTGTCCTTTTAGAAACCCCATGAAAGTTCCCTGATGAACACATAAATGTCTTACTTGTGAAATCTCTTCTTATCAAAATTTATCCATCTGTTTTTCTGCTGGCTTTGCCTTATACTTTTACATTTTGTTAATATACCATTTACTGATTTTTAGTCTGAATTTTGTTAAAATTCAATTACTTTTGTTCTGTCTTATTTTTTTTTCAGTCTCTCCATATCCCTTCCATGTTTGTCTATAATATCTGTTCGTTGGCAGTCATCTAAGATTAGACCTCCATTGAGGTATTTCTGGCAAGCATTTTTCAAAGACAGCTCTACATAAAAAGCAGTAGACGAGTAAAATTATTGTTGGCTCTTTGCCTGAGAAAAATATACAGAGTTGTCCACAAATACCAACTCAGATCTTGTAATATTTCTGTCAAATGAGGTGTGAAGTAGTCACAGATATATATCAACTAACAGAGAGAGACTTTGGGTATTTTATTTTACCAGAAACATTAGAATACTTATGGTCTGAATCGTGAAACACCAAAATGTCTGAATCTATGTATTAATGATGTCCTTTTTACAAACTGCAGGAGAAGCTTCAAGGTTAAAAATGGATCTGTGTTAATAATCAAGTATTAACGACATAGTAACATTTTTACAATTGAATATCATGTTTATAGTTTTAAGTGTTTTAGAAGATGGGAACTGAAAATCATCTCAACCCAATCATCCTATTCAAGAAAAATAGGCTATTTTTGAATATATATACCAAAACATCTTCTATAAAATCCACATAAGGCAACATTTTTCTTTTTTTCTTTTTTCCCCAGCTTTATTGCAATATGAGAAGGCAATGGCACCCCACTCCAGTACTCTTGCCTGGAAAATCCCATGGATAGAGGAGCCTGGTAGGCTGTAGTCCATGGGGTCGCTAAGAGTTGGACATGACTGAACAACGACTTCCCTTTCACTTTTCACTTTCATGCATTGGAGAAGGAAATGGCACCCCACTCCAGTGTTCTTGTCTGGAGAATCCCAGGGACGGGGGAGCCTGGTGGGCTTCTGTCTATGGGGTCACACAGAGTTGGACACGACTGAAGTGACTTAGCAGCAGCAGCAGCAGCATTGCAATATGATATACAACATTATGATTTGATATATCTGTGCATATATCAGGGCTTCCCTGGTAGCTCAGCTGATAAAGAATCCACCTGCAATGCAGGAGACCCTGTTTCGATTCCTGGGTTGGGAAGATTTTCTGGAGAAGGGATAGGCTACACTGACATGAAACAACAGACTGGTTCCAAATTGGGAAAGGAATATGTCAAGGCTGTATATTGTCACCATGCTTATTTAACTTATATGCAGAGTACATCATGCAAAATGCCAGGCTGAATGAAGCACAAGCTGGAATCAAGATTGCCAGGAGAAATATATCAATAACCTCAGATATGCAGCTGATACCAACATTATGGCAGAAAGTGAGGAGGAACTAAAGAGCCTCTTGATGAAAGTGAAAGAGAAGAGTGAAAAGGCAGGCTTAAAACTCAACATTCAGAAAACTAAGATCATGGGATCCGGTCCCATCTCTTTATGGCAAATAGATGGGGAAACAGTGGAAACAGTGACAGACTTTAACTTCTGGGCTCCAAAATCATTGCTGGTGACTGCACCCAGGAAATTAAAAGACACTTGCTCCTTGGAAGAAAAGCTGTGACCAACTTAGACAGCATGTTAAAAAGCAGAGACATTACTTTGCCAACAAAGGTCCATCTAGTCAAAGCTATGGTTTTTCCAGTAGTCATATACGGATGTGAGAGTTGGACTGTAAAGAAAGCTGAGCACTGAAGAATCGATGCTTTTGAACTGTGGTGTTGGAGAAGACTCTTGGAAGTCCTTTGGACTGCAAGGAGGTCAAACCAGTCCATCCTAAAGGAAATCATTGCTGACTATTCATTGGAAGGACTGATGCTGAAGCTGAAACTCCAATACTTTGGCTACCTGATGTGAAGAACTGACTCATTTGAAAAGCCCCTGATGCTGGGAAAGATTGAAGGCAGGAGGAGAACAGGATGGTTGGATGGCATCACCCACCCGATGTACATGAGTTTGAGTAAGCTCAGGGAGTTGGTGATGGACATGGAAACCTGGCATGCTGCAGTCCATGAGATCACAAAGAGTTGGACATGACTGAGTGGCTGAATTGAACTGAACTGAACTGAACTGAACCCACCCCAGTATTCATGAGCTTCCCTGGTGACTCAGATGGTATAGAGTTCACTTGCAATGTGGGAGACCTGGGTTCGATCCCTGGATTGGAAAGATCTTCTGGAGGAGGGCATGGCAACCCACTCTAGTAATGTTGCTTAAAGAATCCCCCTGGACAGAGAAGCCTGGCAGGTTACAGTCTATGGGGTCACAAAGAGTTGAATACAGCTGAGCGAATAAGCACAGTGCATATATCAAATGGGAAATAATAACCACGATCTATCTATCTCTTCACATATGTAACTTGTGTGTGTATGTGTGTGTGTGTGTGATGACAATACTTAAGATCTACTCTCTTAGCAAATTTCAAATATACTATATGGCATTATTGTGGCTCAGATGGCAAAGAATCTGCCTGCAATGCATTATTTTAATAATAATTTTAATTATTATTTTTTGCTGTTTTGTATTTAATAATCAATAACAGAGTTTATTTGGTCAAAAGAAAACTGACCGCAAAAGAGCAATTCCAAATAATGTGAATAGTATGATCAAGTCCATAAACACTGACAGAATGATGAATAACTTTAGATTCTTTTTTTATTTTTAAAATTTAAAAAGTTCTTTAAAATTTTTTATTTAGTTTTGGCTGTGTTGGGTCTTCATTGCTGTGTGGACTTTTTCTCTAGCTGTGGCAAACTGGGGCGACTCTCTCGTTGAGGTGCATGGGCCTCACATTCTCTGGTTGATGAGCTTGGACTCGAGGGCATGAGGACTTCAGTAGCTGAAGCACGTGCTCTCAGTAACTGTGGCTCCTAGGCTCTAGAGCATGGGCTCATAAGTTGTGACTCATGGGTTTTGTTGCCCCACAGTGGGTGGGATCTTCCCAAAGCAGGGATTGACCCATGTCACCTGCATTGGCAAGTGGATTCTTTACCACTGAGCCACCAGGGAAGTCTAATTTAGGATTGTTGTAAGTGCCACAGATTGACAGCTATTTTAGTGTCAACATCCAACAAAGGTGCTATTACTATACTTCTGTTATGCTCTGAAAGGAGAAATGAATGGAGTACAAATATCCAAATACAGAATTGACAGGGTGTCTGTTTGCTAGACTTAAAGTTCAGGCTACTGGCATTTGAGTAAAGATATATCAAAATTTCACAAAGAGACTTGAAGTCTTTGTGGATCTGAAACAAATGACCCAAACATTCGCACACGGACTAATTTAAGCAAAGGTTTGTTTACTTTGTGTTTAGAGACAGAAATCTGAGAAGAAAGGAAGTTTTAGGTTAAATGGAAAGAACACTTGAGATTTTCAGAACTCCAGGATATTGAAAAATATACAGAGCTTTTCAGAGGGGTCCTGTTGGGCTCAGGAAGTAGAAGTTAGCATTGACATGATGGTGATAACAGCCGTACAAATGCACAAAGCAATCTGCTTAAATTTTTGAACCTGAGATGGTTGGAGAGGAAGAAATGCAATCTAACATTGAAATCTAAACTGTAGCCCATGGAATATGTTGTTGAATTACATGTAAAGGTGCTTGAAGAATGATAAGCTTTTCTAGAATGAATTAAATTTTTGCACTTAATTTCAATTTTGAGAGAAACCACCTAGTATAATGATAGAGAAAAAATTTATTAAGCTAATTATAATGAAGATAAACACAATTTACAGTATCATGCATACGTGTGTGCTGAAGGAAACCGGGATATATGCTGAGAGATAGATGGTGGAACTCATATGCATTTGATCTGAAGCAACAAAGTCTTAAGAAATCCCTAAAATGACAGCTCTGAGTTTTCCACCTCCCTATGATAACAAGATTACCCCCTTAGCTATAAGACAAGGTGAGCTGTATCTTGAGTGTCTACACTTGTATCTTTTCAGTATCTTCTGAAGAACACAAATGCAGACTCTGTTGCTGGGACTTGGACCAGAAGGAAAATAATTTATTCTTTCCAATGGAATCTTTGGGTTTCTTTCTGCTCTTCCCAGGTGGAGCCAGCAGTAAAAAAACTCGTCTGCTAATGCAGGAGATGCAAGAGATGCGGTTTGATCCCTAAATTGGAAAGATCCCTGGGGAAGGAAATGGCAACCCACTCCAGTGTTCTTGCCTGGAAAATCCCATGGACAGAAGGGCCTGGCGGGCTGCAATCCATAGGGTCACAAAGAGTCAAATATGACTGAGCATGCATGCATGCATTCTTTATCCATCCTTATCCTGTTCTTCCAACCAGCTCATTTAAAGCTAAGAAAGTTTTTCTTAATTTTTTAATACATGTTATGCAATGGAGGATAAAGTTCTTAGATTATATAAAAAGAATCAAGAGTCTGTCTTAAGTCTTAATTTTAATGGGGAACAAAATACCTTCATTGCTTCTGATTGTTCTGAGTTTTCTTAGAACCATAAACAAGAGGCTGTTCACATGAACCACACTGAAGGAATAATGTTTTTACAATGTCACAGGGATTGTGGAAACAATACATATGATTCTCTAAGTTGGTTTGGATTCACTAGAACAAATTATTGGAATGAAGTGCTTTTATTTGTGGTAAAAATTATGTTTTAAAATGACGAGTCCTTGACTGCTGTCAGATGCTATACTTCATTCTGAAAGTGAACTCCTATAAAGAGCTGAAATCTGAGAGAACAGAATCAACTTCAGAGTGTTTGTGTTGTATCTATTATTCTTATCTTTGCGTGTTTCCCTATAATCTTTCAGCGTCTAGACATATTTATTTCAGTAAATTCGAGTATAAATTGACTTCTGTTTGCGAAACATAAAATGATGTGAACTGGATGAAAAACATGTTATCAATTAAAATTTCATTCATGAAATTCTATACATGCTCATGATATAAATAACTGCTTGTTATAATTTTCTCAAATTAACATAACTTAAAATGAATCCCAATGAAACTGAAGCTATAAAATATTTTATCATGTATTTTAAGTTGATAGTGGATTCATTAAAATATGAATGGAATAGCACACCTGGTTCTGACTAAATATTGTCAGGCAGCATCTGCTACACAGATATTTACAGAGATTGGGCGTCAATTTTGTGTACAGTGTAATTTCAGAGGAAGTTCTTTGATGCTTTCAATGTTGATTCTTGTCATCTCAGTTATCCTTTCCTGTCTTTGTTTATTTCTGGTTAACAGAGTTCTCACTCCTCTTTTTCTTTCAATTTACTTGCTGTACTTTCCATAACATTCAGGATGCATTCAGAAATTCAAAGTCAGCCTTTTCAGATATCCTATGTCATTTGTTTTGCAATTGATTTCAGTAAAAACATGTTTACTTTGATGAAGTAAATATTGGGTTAAGAATGAGTGATTATTTGGCACAAGTCAACAGAGATACAAAGACTCAGTTTCCAGGCTGAAAGTGCCAGTTTCATGAGAACAGGTGATGTTTGCCTTTGAGCTAATCTCACATTTTAAGCTTCATGAGGTAGGTCTTTGATGAGGGCATTTACAGCGAACGGTGAAGATGATTTCTGAATATGAATAGATTTTGAAGGTCCAAATGAGTCAACTATTATATATCAGATACATATATCACTATGGAGTGATAGGCAGTGAGCCTCTCTTTCAGCAATGGGCCCTCATGATAACCAGTCAAATGAATAACATTGAGAGTCACCTACTCTTCCTACAAATGAGGTCACATTTGACTGAAACTCAATTCTTTGACCACTGAGCTGAATTAGCTGGAACACAGTAAGTGACAAAGCAAGGGAAAGATATAACACCATATTAGCAGAGGTTGCTCCATTTGTTTGTTGCATAATGTGAAATTGTTCTTCCTGGTCATGAGTAGAGTATTTCTGAACTATTTTTCATTATTTATTTATATACTTTTTAAATGATCCAGGTTTGATACAGGATACAGGATACTTGGGGCTGGTGCACTGGGATGAACCAGAGGGATGGTACAGGGTGGGAGATGGGAAGGGGGTTCAGGATGGGGAACACGTGTACACCCATGGCGGATTCATGTTGATGTATGGCAAAACCAATACAATATTGTAAAGTAATTAGTCTCCAATTAAAATAAATAAATTTAAATTAAAAAAAAATGGTCTATGTTGCAATGGCTATGATTAGAAGTGATTGTTTTTTACTTGTGGCTGGTATTAAAATACAGTTCTGGGAAGCTACCTGGAGAAAGAACATCGCTGAGCCCTGATTGGTTGAATTCAAATGCCTTCCTCCAGATGATAATTAGTGATGCATATGCACAAGAATATACATTGTGGTCACTGCTGTTACAATAAAGTATTTTGTATGTGAATTGCTATATTTTATAGTACCTAGGACTTCCCTAGTGACTCAGGTGGTAAAGAATCTGTCTGTAATGCAAGAGACCTGGGTTTGAGCCCTGGATCAGGAAAATCCCCTGAAGAAGATAATGGCTACCCACTCCAGTATTCTTGCCTGGAGAATTCCATGGACAGAGGAGCCTGGCAGGCTACAAATGTGTGTTTGTTTTAAATGATGAATTGAGATTTGAAGTTCAAAAAATTCTGCAGATATCTTCCAAAATTGCATTTCCCATGAAACACAAATGATGTTGAAGAAGAAATATATTAATGGGCAGTAATTATCTGTATCTTATTTTCCCATGGAGTTAGAGAGGATTTTTACAGTCATTAATGAGTCTCCTGCATGAATGAGAAGCAGTTCATGCCCCCAAAGTGGTACATGGGTTATTGCTCTTCTGAACCAGGTGATGTTGGGATGTTTGATTCCATTCAAGAGCAGTGGAACAGTGGCTCTCCAAGTGTCACCCCTTAACCAGCAGCAATAGCATCAGCTGGTAGCAAGTGAGAAGTACAGGTTCCCTTTGCTGTGCAAAAGCTTTTGAGTTTAATTAGGTTCCATTTGTTTATTTTTGTTTTCATCACCCTAGGAGATGAGTCAAAAAAGATATTGCTGTGATTTATGTCAAAGAATGTCTGCCTATGTTTTCCTCTATGAGTTTTGTACTATCCAGTCTTACATTCAGGCCTTAATCCATTTTTAGTTTATTTTTGTGTATGGTGTTAAAGAATGTTCTAATTTCATTTTTTTTTAACATGTAGTTGTCCAGTTTCCCAGCACCATTTATTGAAGACTATATTTTCTCCAGCGCATAGTCTTGCCTCTGTTGTAGAGTGATTGACCACAGGCACGTGGGTTTATTTCTGGGCTTTCTATTCTGTTCCATTGATCTACATATATGTTTTTGTGCCAGTACCATACTGTAGAGAATGAACTTAAGATTACCAGAGGGGCAGGGTAGTGGGGAGGGATAAGTTGGGAGTTTGGGATTGACTTGTACACATGGCTATACTTAAAACAACCAACAAGGACCTACTGTATAGCATAGGGAAGGTTGCTCAATACTCTGTAGTAATCTAAATGGGAAAAGAATTTGAAAAAGTATAGATACATGTATATGTATAACTTTGCTCTATACCTGAAACTAACACATTGTTTATCAACTATACTCCAACATAAAATAAAAATTGTTTTAATTTAAAAATTAAAAAAAAACAAATACAGATTCTTTGGGCCCCTTCCCAGACCCTAAATCAAAGCCTCTAGGGCTAAGAACCTGCCTTCTGTGGTCTAACAAGGCCTCCATGTGATTCTAATACACATCAAAGTTTGAGAATGACTGCCCTAGGGCACCTCTTTACATCAAGAAAGGATAAGGGGCTGGAAGACAGTGTATTGTTAGGTATGGAGGTGATCAGGTAGCATTGACCTAATGCAGTTTTAGAAAGATATCTTGAAAGACATCTTATCTTTGACGGCTCACACCTGACATTCCTTCATTCTCTATGGTTGTCTCATAAGTTGAGAATTTACTATAGGTTAGGTTTTACTATGACCCTGAAGAGTCCAAGCCTTGATTTGACCCCCAGTTCCTACCATTTTGTCTGCCTCTGATATTTGTTTGCAGACATTCTTGCCTTGTACCAACTCTGCTAAAAACCCAGTAAGCTAAACTTTAGAGTCAATCCTTTTGTAATTTCTCCCTGGTCTATTACCACAAATGCACTATTATCTCCAGATAATGGTAACTAAGCAACACCTGGCTGGAGGCTCTCCTAAGGCAGGAACTTCATCAATTTTACTCATCCTTCTATGCAGTGATACCCTAGTGAATGTTTAATAATGGTTTGGAAAATGAAGCCCTGATTTGTAGGATTGCTGACAGCTGTGCTATCAATACTCCCACCACAGTCAACTTCAAAATACCAACATGATGACACCAAACCCAGAGTTGGGAGGGGATGAGCACACAGGGATCTCCTAAGACTGTAGGACCTGGTCCCAGGATACTGCAGCCCCTACCTCCTGTTCCCTCCCAGACACCTGCTAAACAGTATGTGCTCAATGTTGTTGTTAATTGTTTTGTTGCCAAGTCACGTCCAACTCTTTTGTGACCCTATGGACTGTAGCCCATCAGGCTTCTCGGTCCATAGGATTTTCCAGACAAAAATACTAGAATGTGTTGAAATTTTCTTTTCCAGGGACTATTCCGGACCCATGGATGGAATCCATGTCTTCTGCACTGGCAGGTGAATTCTTTACCAGTGAGCCATCAAAGAAGCCCAGGTGTGCAATAAACATGTATTTAACAAATGAATGAAAAGGGAGAGATCAGTGTGAACCCCTCACACCACTGGACAAGAAAGTCAATATTCATCTGCCATTGATGAAGCATGGCATCTATAGAAGTGGGTAGCACATTTGGGATTTTCCCTCATTCTTATCCAGCCTTGAAGAATACATAGTTGACATCAAATTGCATAAACATTTTTCGCATAATAAAAAACAGAAATGTTCCTACAAATAGGTATAACAGCGATTCTAACTTATTCCCAAATAATTCTACAAGTTTGAATTAATAGGAGTATATAATTTCAAAGCAGAAATAGTCTATATTTTAACATCTTTAAGTGAACTTGTCATTGAAGTGGGCTAACCAAACTAATGAAATTATTTGTAGACATAACTCTTCTTTTCCTTTTTAGCCTTATTAAAAATATGTTAAGATGATATGAAACACTATTTAATAGCCCTCAGTTACTTTACTGAGCATTAGCAAATACTATGTGCAAAGAAGTCCTATTTAACACTTTAGTAATATCTCAGGATAAGGATTTTCCCCTAAACTATTTACTAAAGCAAATAGAATTTGCTGAATGCTTTCGGAATAAATGTCTATTCGCTAATACAATTTTATAACCCTATTTGGAAAGAAAAACTATGCCCCCCTCCCCCCCCTTTCTTTCTGCAGGGCCAAAGCTGATTTCTGTGACTTCAAAACATGTATTTTGACTACAAAGCTTTTGTTAAAGTCTCTGCAATTAGATAATAGAAACCAACGCGGTTCCTCCTTTCCCCGGTCCGTTCTTCACTTTTTAAATGCTCCCTGTGGGTGTTCATGTTCACTGGTATTCTCTTTCAACAATTCCTGTAAGTTAGCCTTTCTTTGTGGGTAAGTAAGAGTTTGCAAAACTTTACACCCTTATTCTTCAATTAAATACCGACACGGAGCGACAGTGTGGGGCATGCAAATCAGCGGGACCTCCCTGTGGGAATCGGGGCTGGAAGACTGGTTCACATTGAAAGCAGACAGCGCTGTTGACACTGGCTGTCAAAAAGGCCTCACGTCTTTGAAAGAAAATCTTAATCTTCTTTATTCATGTGTGAACAGGTCCAGGCCCCCATCCCGGGACTCAGATGCATTGGCTGCTTAAACTCCAGGTTGCTAGGTTTTGGGGCAGAGTCTGTTTGCTGTGTCTAGTTCCCCCGAATGGATGAGGACTGAAAATTAAAATCTGTCTGACACAGACCATGGCTTTTCTGTCTCTGTTTGAAGAGACATGGCAACCTGGGGCGAAATGAAAAGGAATTTTATTGAGCGCAAAACCACTCAATGTTGAAATGCTGGATGGGGTATGGAATGGTGATTTGGGGCAACCGGTAGATTGTTTATAGACAGTGGGATAGTTGTCAATCAAGGCACAATGGCAAAATTTGTATCAGGGTAAAAAAAAAAAAGCTTTTTTAGTGTCTGAACTCCCATTTCCTGTTGAAATGCTCGACTCCACGAATAAAAAGCTTTTTTTTCCCCCCTTGAAGTTTCCAAGCGCAAAAATTTCAGAATAACAGAGATGCTGTTACTGTTAAACATCGTTTGATCTGGGTGGCATGGTACTTATTAACAGTTTAAAGCTAAGCTATACCCCAAAGATCTGTATAGTGTGTCTGTTGCATTTGAAATTTCTTTCTCTTGGTTTTATCTCTTCTTTCCACATTTTTCAGTAATAGAAAACAGAAGAAGCAGAGATGTAACCCCCAACTGGAGATCATCTAAGATATTTGGAAACAAGATGTACTGGAAGATTTAAAAAACTTAATACAAAAAGATCATAGGATTGATTGTATTTTGAAAATAAGTTTTCTTGAGTGCCCTTTTCAATCATTAATAAAACATTTTAATTGCTGGTAGTATTTGAAAGGATGTATCTATACATTTAGTAGGGAAAAAAGCTAATAATTAGCAACACAAAACAGATTTTCAAAATAATTTTTGACTCTGTGTCCCCAGAAAAATCTTAGGGCATGCGAGTAATATTAATGACATTAACCAACCTAGTTTGTTAGTCAAATGAGTTTTTTATTTAAAAAGTAGAGGTTTGACTATGACTGATTCATGTTGATATATGGCAGAAACCAACACAATATTGTAAAGCAATTATCCCTCAATTAAAAATAAATAAATTTTTAAAAAGTAAAGGTTTGGGATCTCATTAGATAATAATAGACTCCAATAGAGCCTCTAAATTTCTGAGTATTTGTTAGACTTCTTTGAATCGATAGTAAGCTTTGTCTACATGTATGGAGACAGTAGCACTGAATCATCTGTAAAAGACACTTATGCCTGGGTCCTGTTCTAGGAAGATACATTTGCTCTGTTGGGTCTGTGACAATTCCACCCAAGTCACTTTTGGATTCATGTCATGTATTTGTAAGATGACTAAACAAGGATAGGGGTTTGGTCCTTAAGAAGGGAAAGAAGCAGAACGAAAGCAAAGAAAGCCAACATAAACATTCTATTATCATTTTTGATTTGGAAGCATGCTAATTAACCATCTTTCTTATTCCCAACCAGTTCTGAGCAGTTTGAGAAATAGTCAGAGGATTACTTATGAGATTAAAAATTTGCAAAACCATGGAACTTGCCTGGGAGTACAGTGGTTAAGACTTCTCATTTCCAAGGCAGGGGATGCTGGTTCAATCCCTGGTGGGGGTACTAAGATCCCACATGCCACAAGGCACAGTCAAAAGATTTCTTTTAATTGCAAAACCAAATTGGAAAACATGGTTTATTTTCCATGTTTTCACCAATTCCCTTGAAAAAAGTTTTATCCCCTAGCACTATCCTAAGTAGATTAAAATGTTGGTGAAATGTACTTTATAACCCTGAGTAGGCATATCAGGTAAGTAAAATAAGAGTTCTGTAATACCTAGAGAAATTTTATGAGACAAATCTGGGCTTGGGGAACAGGAGGGGATAGCACATTCTAGGGATATTTTGATTGTCTTGAGCAGTCATCAAAAATCACTGGACAATTATTTATCCAATCAGTCATTTTCACCAATCATAAAAATAACAGTAGGAGAGCTGGAACTATGTGCCCACAGCATCACGGTCCCCCTTAGGGATGACTACAACTCTGAGTCCTGTCTGCCACACCTCAAGCATCTCAGTCTGCTATCCAGTAGAAAGGGTAAGAACATACCCTGTCCCACCATAAAACAGAGAAGTTGGATCCACTATTCTGTCAGTTCACTAAGTCTCTGGAAGTGAAGGTAGATTTCTATGTTCTCAGATGCTCAGTCATGTCTGACTCTTTGCAACCCCAAGGACTGTAGCCCAACAAACTCCTCTGTCCATAGGATTCTTTCAAGAATCCTGGAACAGGTTGCCATTTCCTCCCCTGGCAGATCTTCCCAACCCAAGGATCAAACCCACGTCTCCTGCATTGCCGGTGGATTCTTTATCATTAGTGCCATCTGAGAAGCCCAGATTTCTATGCATGGCCTTAATGCTGATAAGCACTGTAAGAAGGGGCCGACAGATATGCTAGAATTAGAACCGTAAAGGACTGAAGCATCCTTGCAATTTTCCACAGCCCCTCCAACTCCAAGAGTGAAGAAAATGTTAATATGCTTACAGTTCCCCACGAGAACTAGGAACAGCCAGGTCGCTATGTCTTCATGTTGGCATTTTGGATTATTAGCTTTTGTTAATATTTTAAATTAATTTTTATTGGCATATAGTTGCTTAACAATTTTTTGTTAGTTTCTACTATACAGCAAACTGAATCAACTATACATATACAGATACCCCCTCTTTTTTCAATTTTCTTCCTATTTAGGTCACCACAGAGCACTGAGTAGAGTTCCCTGTGCTATATAGTAGGTTCTCATTAGTAATCTATTTTATACGTAGTGTGAGCTAAGTTGCTTCAGTCGCCTGACTGTTTGTGACTGTATGGACAGTAGCCCACCAGGCTCCTCTGTGTTCCAGGCAAGAATATTGGAGTGGGTTGCCATGCTCTCCTCCAAGGGATCTTCCCAACCCAGGGATCGAACCTGAGTCTCTTATGTCACCTGCATTGGCAGGCAGGTTCTTTACCACTAGCACCTTATGTATGGGAAGTCATACATAATCAATTCTGTTTCTATGTCAATCCCAATCTCCCAGTTCATCCCACATTCCTGTTTCCACTTAGGTGTCCATTCCTTTGTTCTCTATCTCCAATTTAACGTTATTAAATCACTTTGAGCTTCGAAAAGGGAAAAAAAGTTTCATGAATATAGATCATGCTAATACAGTAATAATAATGTAGATACTCTGGGGATGAGGAGGACACATTTGAAATTCCACAAAGCAAAATGGTTTTGAAACATGTATTTCTCTTTAGGGTGAGGGGCAGGGAGGGGATGTGGTTTGATCATCCTGTTTGGGGGCCAATTTCCTATCACTACATCCTTCAGCTGCTTAACTGCTACCACTCTTTGCTCCCCTGAAATTTTAATTCACTGGGCTTCCCTGGTGGCTCAGATGGTTAAGAATCTGCCTGCAATGCAGGAGACCCAGGTTCGATCCCTGGGTTGGGAAGATTCCCTGGAGAAGGGAATGACAATCCACTCCAGTATTCTTACCTGGAGAATTCTATGGACAGAGGAGCCTGGTGGGCTTCAGTTCATGGCATGGCAAATAGTCAGCCATGACTGAATAACGAACACTAAGTGTTATTACAAAGGATAAGAAGACATTTATTTAAAATCTTAGGAAAAATACTAATCCCTTCTTTAGAACTATTAAATATGCCATTTCTCAGTCCCTGTTCTCTTCCTTCACCCTCAAGGAAATGGAAAATTTTTGAGTGATGTGCTGACCCTACATTCCTGGGTTCTCTAGATTTCAGCCTTTCATTATAAATCAACCTTGAAAAAATTAACCCAGCACTTGAAATTGTCTATGGCATTACTATTGATTCCATTCCATTTTACAAAGGTTACTTTTCCCTTATTCTAGACATTCCAAAGAACTTCTGAATAGCCACAACAAGGACTGAAATGAAAATCAAAATAAACTACCCAAATGGCAAATGCTAAAAGAGAAAAAATTGTATTAAGCTTTCCATGTTTCAAATCAAATGCAATATTTGTCTTAAAAATAAAACTAGACATAAACTTCTGAATATTTCAAAACTATAAAACATGAGTCAAACGATTTTTTTTTTAACCAAAATGATAATATCACTGAACTAAACACATGTGTCTGGGGAAATAAGCCTGACCTCCTTCTTGGGCACTTTGTCTTTGACCAACCATCACATTTATTTATTTAGTTGGTTACTTATTTATCTTTGACACTTGGAATCTGTTTCTTATCATGATCTCTGTCAATACTTTCCCCAGTGCCCTAAGGCTGCTTTTGGCTTCCATTGTCTCTGTTCTCACCAGGGAATTTCTTTAAGGTTTTACCCACTAGCACACTGATTTGACATAGCCAAACAGGTCCTAGTATGGTCAGGATTTGCTTGCTTTGGTGAAAAAAACACCACCAAGTCTCAGCTTCTGCAGATGTCTAGTTCATTCTTTAGAAAGTCCTATTGAACACTGGGATGAAAACAGACTTTCTTCCTTGGTGTTTTATGGAAAATGACTAAGTAACTCTGGTCAAAGGTCTAACATCCTAGTGGTCACATTCTCCCATAGATGAAATTTCAGAGAGATCCTGGCTTTCTTTCAATCACAGTTCAGTTCAGTTCAGTCACTCAGTCATGTCCGACTCTTTATGCCCATGAATCGCAGCATGCCAGGCCTCCCTGTCCATCACCAACTCCCAGAGTTCACTCAAACTCATGTCCACTGAGTCAGTGA
>SJYT01066935.1:148060-179376 GCA_006410635.1 Cephalophus harveyi | reverse complement strand
ATGATGCTAAAGCTGAAACTCCAGTACTTTGGCCACCTCATGTGAAGAATTGACTCATTGGAAAAGACTCTGATGCTGGGAGGGACTGAGTGCAGGAGGAAAAGGAGGCAACAGAGGATGAGATGGCTGGATGGCATCATGGACTCGATGGACGTGAGTCTGAGTGAACTCCGCGAGATGGTGATGGAGAGGGATGCCTGGCATGCTGCGATTCATGGGGTCACAAAGAGTCGGACATGACTGAGTGACTGAACTGAACTGAATATAGTGTGTGTGTGTGTATATATATATATATAATGTAGTATATTTTAAAAAGAAAAGGAATAGGAGTATTTCCATAGAGTCAGGGGAAAGGCAAAAACAAAATCTCTCAATGTGAAGGGTCAGGTTGCCATGTACAGCAGCTTAAGTTGTACACTGCACAACTCCAGACTATGATGAGATTTGTGCTCCCAGAGATTTACAGTGCATGTCCCTGCAGTGTCAAGCAAAGACAATAAACCCACAGATTACCAATGATATGCTTTCATTTAGCATACAAAGGTATTTTCAATAGTTAAAACCACATAAAGTTTTTATAACTTTTTTTGATTAAAAATGTGTTTTGGCTGCTTTTATAAATTTAGTTTAATATCTCCAGAAAAGTACAAGGAAAGGAATAGAAATCACCAGAAATATATCACTAATTAATCATAGTCTAATACTGTCTATTAGAACTATATGTATATCTATGTGTTTGTTGCTCAGCTATGTCTGACTCTTTGCAACCCCATAGACTGTACCCCACCAGGTTCCTCTGTCCATGGGATTCTCGAGGCAAGAATACTGGAGTGCATAGCCATTCCCCTTTCCAGGGGATCTTCCTGACCCAGGAATCAAACCTGGATCTCCCACATTGCAGGCAGATTCTTTACCTCTGAGCAACCAGGGAAGCCAAATAATTCACAACTTTACTATGTTTAGTCACTCATCTAAGATTCTCACTTTTCCACTTTTTTAAAGTTTCAATAAAATGTTGATATTTTCTTATAACTTCACAATTTCTGCTAAGGTTCTTACTGAATAGGTTTTGGTTTTGGCTTTTATTGTGAGTAGAATTTTTTTTAGAGATATGTAAATCTTGACCTTCTGGCTACATTGTGCTCTTCTTCCAAATTTATTTTTCTGAATTTTGAAAAACTAGGCTGTTTACCTTTTCTTAACTTCATCCTTTGATTCTCTACTCCTGAACTCTGAATATCTATTGCTTCTCAGTAGCTAGCAGGGAAACCATATGTCAAAATAAAACCTTTGATATTTTGTTATTTCTTGTATTTCAGCCAGAGCAAATGATTAACATTGTGTTTGAAGTTGCTGATGCTATTCTGAAAAACTATGATCCAAGACATCTCTCACTATCTATTTCACTTGATTACTGATATAAAAAGTCACACTTCATGATAAATGGCAAATCATTATCATGTCCTTCCAAATGAGACATCTAACTTGTTAAGAGATCCTGTAACAAATTTCTCACTGAGTTTTTCAGTTTGAATAATGTAATTCCATTCAACTTGAGTTACTTTAAGTATATCCTGCTATGAGTGTTTCCAACATATCTTCCTCTACGGGCATAATTATGTCTTACTGAACAACAGTCTGGGAGAATACATCAAAGAGAACTATTTTAAGAGCCCAGTGCTGTGAATTGGATATCAAGAAATCATAGTTTGCAAGAGCTAAACACGGATAATAGTTATTGTCTATAACCGTGTAGGGGTATCTGAAGGTTACTACTAGGAAAGTACCCTGTGAGTGATTTGTATTACTCTTCCTTTAAAAAATGTTGGCCTTTGTTCTGAAATGCAGTTAAGTTATTGAGAATCAGTTTGATCCTCATGAACATCATTTTTCCATTTTGTGTGCAAAACAGCCTTTTGTTGTTCAGTCACTTACTCTTTGTCATCCCACGGAATTGGGCACGCCAGGCTTCCCTGTCCTTCGCTATCTCTCTGAGTTTGCTCAAACTCATGTCTACTGAGTTGGTGGTGCCATCCCCCTTCTACTCCTGCCTTCAATCTCTCCCAGCATCAGGATCTTTTCCGTTGAGTTGCTCTTCATATCAAGTGGCCAAAGTATTGGAGCTTCAGCTTCGCATCAGTCCTTCCAGTGAATATTCAGGGTTGATTTCATTGCTTTACTTGCTGTCCAAGAGACTCTCAAGAGTCTTCTCTAGCACCGCAATTTGAAAACATCAATTCTTCCACTCTCAGTTTTCTTTATGGTCCAACTCTCACATCCATACATGACTACTGGAAAAATAGAGATTTGACTTTACAGACTATATCTAGTTTGGTCCCACCACAGACAAATACACTTTTGAGAACTTTAATTGATACCTTGTGTGTTAGGAGATCTCCTCATTCTGGCTAATGAAAACTAACTCTCCCTGACTTTCTATGAGTTCTCAAGATTATTCTTCCTATTCCTTTTCAGGGATCCTTTCCCCAAGGTCAGTAGTTTCCTCAGACATGGTCACAGGTTGGTACTCAGCCAAAAAATGCCTCCAGACATCTTTCTTTGTGTCCACAAATTTCTATTGCCTTTCTTCTCCAAACTGTTTCTTTAACTTAACAAGACTACCGGATTTTCTTGGATTACCCCTTTCCCATCTGTGACCTGCAAACTCTCCCTAAATGTGAGCTGGTGCATTCATAGGGCACAATTCATGTGTTTTCCTTCTCTTGGAGATAATTATTGTTTGCTCTCTATTGCCCCATGTCTTTTTTTTTTTTAACATTTTTATTGAAATATAGTTATACATAAAATTGTGTTAGTTTCAAGTATACAACAAAAGATTCATTTATACATATATAAATACACATGAATACTTTTTTACATTCTCTTCTATTATATGTTATTGCAAGATACTGATTATAGTTACCTGTGCTATAGAGAGGGTGCTTGTTGGTTATCTATTTTATGTATAGTGAAGTCGCTCAGTCATGTCCGACTCTTTGCGACCCCATGGACAGTAGCCTGCACCAGGCTCCTCCATCTGTGGGATTTTCTAGGCAAGAGTACTGGAGTGGGTTGCCATTTCCTTCTCCAGGGAATTTTCCCGACCCAGGGGAACCCAGGTCTCCCACATTGTGGACAGAAGCTTTACCATCTGAGCCATCAGGGAAGTCCATTTTATGTATAGTAGTATGTATATTTTAATCCCGGACTCCTAATTTATTCCTCCCTACTTTCCCTTTTGGGAGGGATTGGGGGCAGGAGGAGAAGGGGACGACCGAGGATGAGATGGCTGGATGGCATCACGGACTCGATGGACATGAGTCTGAATGAACTCCGGGAGTTGGTGATGGACAGGGAGGCCTGGCGTGCTGCGATTCATGGGGTCGCAAAGAGTCGGACACGACTGAGCAACTGAACTGAACTGAAATTAACTTTGTTTTCTACATCTGTGAGTCTATTTCTGTTTTATAGTTTTATTGTATCATTTTTTCATGTTCCATATATGAACAATATCATATGATATTTGTCTTTTTCCTTCCGGCTTCAGGTACTATGATAATCTCTAGGTCCATTGATGTCACTGCTCATGGTGGCATTTCATTATTTTTTATGTCTGAGTAATATTCCATTGTGTATATATATCACATCTTTATCCATTCTTCTGTTGTTTACTTCCATGTCCAGGTTATTGTAAATAGTGCCACCATGAACATTGGGGTGCATGTATCTTTTCAAATTATGGTTTCCTCTGGATATATTCCCAGGAGTGGGATTGCAGGATCATATAGTAGCTCTATTGTTAGATTTTTTTAAGGAACATCCATTCTGTTTTCCATAGGGGCTCTACCTATGTAAATTCCCACCAACAGTATAGAAGAATTTACTTTATTTGTATTATTTTTTGATGATGGACATTCTGACCACTGTGAGGTGATATCTCATTGTAGTTTTGATTTGCATTTCTCTAACAATTAGTGATACTGAGCATTTTTTCATGTGGTTGTTGTATATCTATATGTCTTTTTTGGAAAAAAATATCTATTTAAATCCTCTCTCCATTTTTTATTGGGTATTTTTAAATATTGAGTAGTATGAACTGTTTGTGTATTTTGAAGATTAATCCGTGATCTATTGCATTGTTTGCAAATATTTTCTCCCATTCTGAGGATTGTTTTAAATTTTGTTTATGGTTTTCTTTGCTGTGCAAAAGCTTTTAAGTTTAATTAGGTCCTGTTTGTTTATTTTTGTTTTTATTTCCATTATTATAGGAGATTGTCCAAAAAATAATGCTGTGATTTAGGTCAAAAATTGTTCTGACTTGTTTTCCTCTAGTAGTTTTATAATGTCTGGTTTTACATTTAGATCTATGTTGAGTTTATTTTTGAGTGTGGTGTTAGAAAATGTTCTAATTTCTTTATTTTACATGTAGCTGTCTGGTTTTCCCAACACCAATTTTTTTTTTTTTAAATGCAAAGGAGTTTTTTTTTTTTTAATTACATGATAGTATACATGTTTCAATGCCATTCTCCCAAATCATCCCACCCTCTCCCTCTCCCACAGAGTCCAAAAGTCTGTTCTATACATCTGTGTCTCTTTTGCTGTCTCACATACAGGGTTATCATTACCATCTTTCTAAATTCCATATATATGTGTCAGTATACTGTATTGGTGTTTTTCTATCTGGCTTACTTCACTCTGTATAATCGGCTCCAGTTTCATCCACCTCATTAGAACTGATTCAAATGTATTCTTTTTAATGGCTGAGTAATACTCCATTGTGTATATATACCACAGCTTTCTTATCCATTCATCTGCTGATGGACATCTAGGTTGCTTCCATGTCCTGGCTATTATAAACAATGCTGCAATGAACATTGGGGTACACCAATTATTGAAGAGGCTTTCTTTTCTACACTGTATATCCTTGCCTTCTTTGTCATAGAGTAATTAACCATAGATGTGTACGTTTATTTCTGGGTTTTACATGCTGTTCCATTACCTATATTTCTGTTTTTGTGCCAGTGCTATACTGTTTTGATGACTGTAGCTTTGTTATATAGTCTGAAGACAGGACAGTTGATTCCTACAGCTCCATTTTTCTTTCTAAAAATTGCTTTGGCTTTTCTGAATTCATTTGTGTTTCCATACAAATTTTTAAAAGTTCTTCTAGTTCTGTGAAAAATATCATTAGTAATTTGATAGGAATTGCATGAAATCTGTAGACTGTCTTGGATAATACAGGCATTTTGACAATATTGATTCTTCCAATCCAAGAACATTGTGTATCTTTCCATCTGTTTGTGTCATTTTGATTTCTTTCATCAGTGTCTTATAGTTTCCAGGACACAGGTGTTTTGCCTTCTTAGGTTTATTCCTAGGCATTTTATTTTTTTCAATACAGTGGTAAATGGGATTGTTCCCTGAATTTCTCTTTCTGATCTTTCATTGTTAGTGTATAGATATGCAACAAATTTCTGTGTATTTTGTATCCTGCAACTTTACAAAATCCATTGAGTTCTAGCAGTTTTTTTGGTATTACCTTTAGGATTTTCTATGCATAATATCATGTCATCTGCAAAAAGTAACAGTTTTATTCCTTTTCTGATGCAGATCCCTTTCATTTTGATTTCATCTCTGATTGTTGTGGCTAGAACTTCCAAAACTATGTTGAAAAAAAGTACATCATTGGACATCCTTGTATTGTTCCTGATCTTAGAGGAAATGCTTTCAGCTTTTCACTGAGAATATGGTGTTATCTATCAGTTCAGTTCAGTTGCTCAGTCATGTCTGACTCTTTGTGACCCTTAGGACTGCAGCGTGCCAGGCTTCCCTGTCCATCACCAACTCCCGGACCTTGCTCAAACTCATGTCCATCGAGTCAGTGATGCCATCCAACCATTTCATCCTCTGTCATCCCCTTCTCCTCCTGTCTTCAACCTTTCCTAGCATCAGGGTCTTTTCCAATGAGTCAGCTTTTCACATGAGGTGGCCAAAGTATTATAGCTTCAGCTTCAGCATCAGTCCTTCCAGTATAGGTTTGACATAGGTATAGGTTTCAGTTCAGTTCAGTCACTCAGTCATGTCTGACTCTCTGCGACCGCATGAATTGCAGCACGCCAGGCCTCCCTGTGCATCACCATCTCTTGGAGTTCACTCAGACTCACATCCATTGAGTCAGTGATGCCATCCAGCCATCTCATCCTCTGTCGTCCCCTTCTCCTCCTGCCCCCAATTCCTCCCAGCATCAGAGTCTTTTCCAATGAATCAACTCTTCGCATGAGGTGGCCAAAGTACTGGAGTTTCAGCTTTAGCATCATTCCTTCCAAAGAAATCCCAGGGTTGATCTCCTTCAGAATGGACTGGTTGGATCTCCTTGCAGTCCAAAGGACTCTCAAGAGTCTTCTCCAACACCACAGTTCAAAAGCATCAATTCTTCGGCACTCAGCCTTCTTCACAGTCCAACTCTCACATCCATACATGACCACAGGAAAAACCATAGCCTTGACTAGACGGACCTTAGTTGGCAAAGTAATGTCTCTGCTTTTGAAAATGGTATCTAGGTTGGACATAACTTTTCTTCCAAGGAGTAAGCGTCTTCTAATTTTATGGCTGCAGTCACCATCAGCAGTGATTTTGGAGCCCAAAAAAATAAAGTCTGATAGGTTTAGGTATAGGTTTAGGTATAGGTTTGACATATATGGCCTTCATTGCACTGAGGTAAGTTCCCTCTATACATACTTTCTGGAGAGTTTTTATCATAACTGGGTGTTAGATTTTATCAAAGGCTCTTTCTGCATCTATTGAGATGATAGTATGGTTCTCATTCTTCAGTTTGTTAATGTGTTGTATTACAATGATTTGCAAATACTGAAAAAATCCTTACTTCTCTGGGTTAAATCCCACTTGATCATGGTGTATGAACTTTTTAATGTATTGTTAGACTTGGTTTTCTGGTATTTTGTTGAGGATTTTTGTGTCTATGTTCATCCATGATATTGACCTGTAATATCCTTTTTTGTAATATCTTTGTCTGGTTTTGGTATCAGAGTGATGGTTGTCTCATAGAATAAGTTTAGGAATGTTCTTTCCTCTGCAATTTTTTGAAATTGCTTCAGAAAAATAGGTGTTATTTCTTCTCTAAACGTTTGATAGAATTTGCCTGTGAAGCCATCTAGTCCTGGACTTTTCTTTGTGAAGAGTTTTTTAATCAGTTTCAATTTCAGTGCTTATGATTGGTCTGTTCATATCTTCCATTTCTTTCTGGTTCAGTTGTGGGGGATGATACATTTCTAAGAATTTGTCTGTTTCTTCTAGGTTTTCCTTTTCATTGGCATGTGGTTGCTGTGGTATTCTCTTAGAGCCTCCCCAGTGGCTCAGCAGTAAAGAATCTGTCTGCAATGAAAGAGACACAGGAGATGCAGATTGGATCCCTGGGTTGGGAAGATCCCCTGGAGGAGGAAATGGCAACCCACTCCAGTGTTCTTGCCTGGATAATCCCATGGACAGAGAAACCTGATGGGCTACAGTCCATAGAATTGCAAAGAGTCAGACATGACTAAGAACATGATGATGGGTACTCTCTTAAGACAGAATAGAGTATAAATAGATACTTTATTCTTTTTGATGCATTGGTAAGTGGGATTGTTTCCTCAGTTTCTCATTCTGATCTCTCATTGTTAGTGTCTAGAGAAACAACAGATTTCTGTGTATTAATTTTGTATCCTGCAACTTTACTGAATCAATTGAGCTATAATAATTTTCTGTAGTGTCCATTGTAACCTCTCCTTTTTCATTTTTATTTTAATTGATTTGAGCCCTTGCCCCCTTTTGAAATGTGTCTGGATAAGTTTTTAAATTTTATTTCTTTTCAAAGAACCAGCTTTTAGTTTCATTAAACTTTTCTACTATTCTTTTCATCTGTATTTCATTTGTTTCTTCCTCTGATCTTTAATGTCTTCTTTCTGTTAACTTTGAGTTTTATTTTTTGTTCTTGTTTCTCTAGTTGCCTTTGTCTAGGTGTAAGATTAGATTGATTATTTGGAATTCTTCTTGTATCCTGAGGTAAGATTGTATTGCTATAAATTTTCCTCTTAGAACTGCTTTTGCTGCATTGCATAGGTTCTAAATAATCATATTTTTTGCTTTCATTTGTCTACAGGTATTTTTTATTTTCTCTTTTATTTCTTCAGTGAGCCATTTGTTGTTCAGTAGCATTTTGTTTAACTGCCATGTGTTTATATTTTTTACAGTTTTTCCCCCCTTTGGTTTATTTCTGACCACGACACTATGAGAATAGACAAGATACTTGATATGATTTCAATTTTCTTAAATTTACTGAGGCTTGCTTAATGGCCCAGCATGTGATCTATCCTGGAGAATGTTCCATGTGCAACTGAAGAAATGTGTATTTTGCTGCTTTCATATGGAATACTCTATAAAAATCAATTAAATTCATCTGGTCTAATGTGTCATTTAATGCCTGTATTTCTTTATTGATTTTCTGCCTGGATGCTCTGTCCATTGATGTAAGCAGGGTGTTAAAATCTCCTACTATTGTTATGTTACTGTTCATTTCTCCTTTTATGGCTGTTAGCATTTGTCTTAAATATCGAGGTGCTCGATATATTGGGTGCATATATACTTATAATTGCTGTATCTTCTTCTTGGATTGATCCTTTGATCATTATATAGTGTCTTTCTTTGTCTCTTGTAACCATCTTATTTTAAAGTCTATTTTGTCTGATATGAATATTGCTACTCCAGTTTTCTTTTGATTTCCATTTGCATGGAATATCTTTTTCCATCCCCTCACTTTCAGTCTGTATGTGTCACTAGATTTGAACTGAATCTCTTGTAGATAGCCTATGTTCAGATTTTGGTTTTTGTGTCCATTCAGCCAGTCTGTGTCTTTTGGTTGGAGCATTTAATCCATTTACACTTAAGGTAATTTCTGATATGTACACTCTCATGCCATTTTGTTAATTGTATTGGGCTTGTTTTTATATGCCTTTTTGCTTCTTTTTTCTTTTGTTCTTTTCTGTGATTTGAATGACTATCTATCTTTATTATTGTGTTTGGATTGTGTTTTCTTGTGTGTGTATTTATTGTAGATTTTTGGTTTGCAGGTACTGTGAGGTTTTGCTATAGCAACCTCTATATACACAAGATTGCTTTCAGTTGCTGGTATCTTAATTTCAAATGCATTTCCAACACCCTGCATTTGTACTCTCCTCATGATTTCTAGTTTTGACAAATTTGTATATGGATGATTTCCTACCTTTATGTTTGCCTTTAAAGATGAGTGTTCTGATTCATAATGTTCTTGATTCTAGTTGTGGCCTTTGCTTTTCTGCTTAAAAAAAGTTCCTTTAGCATTTGTTGTAGAGCTGGTTTGGTGGTACTGAATTCTCCTAGCTTTTGTTTGTCTGTCAACCTTTTGATTTCTCCATTGAGTATGAATGAGAATCTTCCTGGGTAGAATGTTCTTGGTTCTATTAATAGATTTTTCACTTTAATCACTATATCATGCCAGTCCCTTCTGGCCTGCAGTTTCTGCTGAAAAAAACCAGCTGATAACCATATGGGGATTCACTTATATGTTATTTATTGCTTTTCTCTCATTGCTTTGAATATTTTCTTTTTGTGTTTGATTTTTGTCAATTTGATATGTGTCCGGGCATGTTCTTCCTTGACTTTATCCTGTATGGGACTTGCTGCACTTCCTGGACTTTGGTGACTATTTCCCATGTTAGAGAAGTTTTCAGATACTATTTCTTCAAATATTTTCTTAGGCCATATCTCTCTCTTCCCATTGTGGGACACCTATAATGCAAATGTTGGTGCATTTAGTATAATCTCAGAAGTCTCCTAAACTGTCCCCATTCCTTTTCATTCTCTTTTCTTAATTCTGTTAGGCAGCAGTGATTTCTACCATTGTTTTCCAGCTCACTTGTATGTTCTTTGCCTCATTGATTCTGCTATTGATGATTCTTTGTAGTGTACCTTTTCATTTTAATTATTTTACTGTTCAGCTCTGTTATATCTTCTAGCTCTTTGTTAAACATTTCTTGTATCATCTCAATCTGTGTCTCCATTCCTGGATCATCTTTACTATCATTACTCTGAATTCATTTTCGGATAAATTGCCCATCTCTAGTTCAGTTGGTGGTTGTTGTAGAGTTTTATCTGTTCCTTCATCTGGGAAATATTCTTCTGTTGTCTGGTTTTTGTCTAACCTTCTGTATTTGTGGTCTGTTTTCTGCAGGCTACAGGATCGTGGTTCTTGCTTCTGGTGTTTGCTCCTTGGTGGGTGAGTTTGGTCCAGGGGCTTGTTCAGGCTTCTTGGTAGAAGGGTCTGGGCCTGCTCACTGTTGAGTGGAGCTGCGTCTTGTCCCTCTATGGGTAGGACTGTGTCAAGGGAGATTATATCAAAGGCAACTGTGGACTCATGAAGACTTTAAACAGCCTGCCTGCTGATGGATGAGGCTGTGTTCCTGCCCTGTTGGTTGTTTGGCCTAAGGAGTCCCTGTATGGAGCCTTTGAGCTGTTGAGGGGGGCCGGCTTGTGGTGTCAAAATGGTGGCCTCTAGGACAGCTCACAACAATGAGTACTCCCCACTATCTCAGCTACCAGTGTCCTTGTCCCATCAGTGAGTCACAGGTTCTCCCCATCTCCTGGGATATCCTTCAAGATCAGCAGTTAGGTCTGGCCCAGGCTCCTATGAAGTCCCTTCTTTTCCCTCTGGTCCCAATGTGCACAAGACTTTGTGAATGCCCTCCAAGATTGGGGTTTGTTTCCCCAATCCTGCAATCAAGCCTTGCTGGCCTTCAAAGCCAAATACTCCGAAGGCTCCTCCTTCTGATATCAGAGCCCCAGACTGGAGAGCCTGACATGGGGTTCAGACCTCTCATTCCTGTGGGAAAACCTTGGCAAAGTAACGATTTTCCAGTTCGTGAGTTACCCACTGGGTGGGAATGGGGTTTGATTGTACTGCAAATGTGCCCCTTCTACCATTTTCTTGTGGCTTCTTCTTTGTCTTTGAAAGTAGATGATCTTTTTTGGTAGGTTCCAGTCCTTTTTTGTCAATGGCAGTATGGAAGTCAGTTGTGATTTTGGTGTTTCTGTGAGAGGAGGTGAGCTTTCTACTCTGCCATCTTGTCATTCTAAGATTTTCTAATCAAACAAACAGCCTAATTTTTTAAGACACATTAAAACTCAAGATTAATGGAGAGTCCAAAATGATCATTTACCTAGAGAACAATCATAACACCTTGTATAGTGGTGGGGAGTGATGCATAGAGACGGTTTGTTTATGAATAAACTTTAATCTCAAAGGCAACCTTGGCCTCCTTAGAATCAGAATCTGGCATTGGGTATTCCCTGAATATCCATGGCACAAAAAGCCTCAGATACAATTTTAGAAGAATGTATATTTAATTATCTCAAAGTCATCACATTAAATTTTGAATGGTTGCTCTGATTGAATAAAGAATAATCAGATTTCCTTAAGTTCAATAACAGTATGACTTCTCTGGTGGTCTAGTGGTTATGGGTCCACCTTCCATTGCAGTGGGTATGGGTTCAATCCCTGATGGGGAACTAAGATTTCAAATGCCATGTGGTGCAGCTAAAAAAAAAAAAAAAAAAAAATTCAGTAGTATTTATCTTTCTACAGGAGCTCGAAGACGGAAGTAACCATCATTTCTTCTGTGTATCTCAACCGTTAGTACCATGCCAAATCCCTGGTACTGGACAGGGTGTAGAGGCATAAAAGCCATGACTTATGTCACGCTTATGTCACACCAAGTCATTCTGGCTTTAAAAACATTTTAATGAAGGTATATTTTAATCACAAAGAATACTGCTTCCTTAAAAATGTTTCCAGTGTAATAAAGCAATCAATTTCCTCATTTAAACAGGCAAAACTTCCTTGAATAAACTCCCTGCATTTGGGGACAGTCAATACTAGATGAAGTTTTTCTTATTTTTCTAATGTAAGTTCAACCTGTTCAGTTATCAATGACAAAACGTAAAAAACAGATCAAATAAATGTCAAGTGATACATTCTAAACTTGAATATGCTTTTATTTAATATCAGCTTCTAGGTCTACTTGTCTTTCAGTCTCCGGGGCTATCTTTCTTTTAATATCTGAAGTAGGATGACACCAACTGATGCCATATATAGTAGGAAGTTCAAGCCTTCCCCCAAGATTTTAGAGTTCATGGTTACCTCCCACTAAATGTATGTGCTTTCTGAATGCTTAATCAACTGAGTTCAGAGAGAGACCTATATTCATTGGTCAATGAGTGGGCTGCTGTCCTCTCTCTGAACTCCTTTAATCCATACTGTACCCCATCTCCTGTCTTGCATTTCCTCAAAGGACTACTAACCACAGCCATTCTGTGTAGCAGACCTTTTATTGAAGGCTTAGACTAACAGAAGTGAATTACGTACAGACAGGTTAGAATTGGCAACCACATAAAATTGAGTATTAGACATCCCTGTGCTAGGATCCAGAGGTCATCTCTTCTGCAGATAATTTTTTGTGAGTCTTTTCCTCCCATCCAGACTTCACTTGCTTCTATTCCCCTGGGTACCTACTCTCAACTATATCACATCTTCTCCATCTCTCCCTCAGTGCCCCCAACTCCCACTCAAGCTTGGAGCCTCCTAATGACTGCTTTTATCCAATGGGGAAAATTTCCCATTACTTTGTAACACCTCCATCTTAACTTTCCACTATGCCTTACAGATTTTTACTATCAAGGAAGCTATTTTATTCTAGAAAACAGAAGCTTTTACCCTAAGAGGAATTCTACCTTTCTCCAAGGCCTGCAAGCTTAAGCTGAAAAATAGATAAGTAAATAAACTTAAAATAGCATTTTTCCTATCTTAATAGAGTTGTAATTAAGGAGTATATTTAATATAGTTTCAGGGAAGGAGCCAAATTTTCATTCTTAACTTCTCCCTGGAAAAAAACTGTAATGATATTAAAATTGTGTACATCTTAAAACCCTGTGCTATAATGTCTATAATTTGCTTAAAAATACTTCAGTGCAGACAGCATGATGTAAATAGATGTGTGTGTTAATTTTAATACATACCCTAGGGGCTGTCACTTATCCTAATCAAGAATTTACACTTGAAAGGGGGCAGCTAGAATTTAATCAGAAAGACCACAGCTATCCAGAGGCTATAGCTATCTTTATCTTCAATCAAAAGTAGACAGTTTGCTAATTTACATACTGAGTATTGAAATGGATTTGTGTTGGTAAAATTACTGGACTTGATTATCAGGACGAAGAATGTTAGAAATGGTTAAATTAGTTGAACAAGTGACATTTGCAACTTATGGACTGGGTAAATTACTTTAGGTAGATGCTATCCTTGCATGAACTGGCAAGACCTCAAGGTGGCAGCTGGGTATGATTCCAGTGTCAATTTTAAAGGCTAATAGTTTTCTGTGGCCAATTATCAGGTCAACTAACACCTCTATTTGTACTGTGGCTACATTTGCTTCAAATGAACCTTCATTCAAGGTGTTCACTGATCACTTAAATAACAGGGCTAAGTGCCCACGGAACTTGCAGACTGAATTGCATGATGATTTATGTGTCTGCTTGCTAAAAATGTTTATCTAATATTTGTATGTATGGCAGAATTTGTTCTGAGCTGTTGCTTTCATTAAAACCAGACTGTGGAGAATTAGTTAACTATCGAGTTAGTTGATAGAGTTAATCAAATTTTAGTGGCTACCAATATCTTCAAAAAAGAACCTTAACAGTTGTGCATGACCAAACTGACTCAGATGGGTTCAAAACCCTCTGATAGACAGAGCTTCACTGTGTCAGGGTCAATGTGGTCTTGGGCAGCACATTGCATAGAGCTGGACAAGTAGCTCATTCCTAATAAATGTTGAATGAATGAGTAATGGATGCTGGGGAGATAAGAATAAAGAAGAAAATTGATTATATTTGTTTACTTTGTCGCTTTGTGTCATGTGAAAATTTGAATATGGACAAGGTAGAGCTGAGATGAAACAAGCTAACTAGATTAGGATAGAATCTTACAAGAAGTACTGAATTAGACAATCTTGTCAGTGATAACGCCCTGCACTGTTTGACAAATGAAACTGTTTGGCAAAACCAAAATGTTTGCAAACTTAGTTCTGACACCAGATCTACCAGTTTGTTGATTTATAATGAGAAACAGAGGTCATATGGGCCAAAATTCGGCTCAACATGACCAATGAAAGTCCTATAAAAGAACCTAAATGAGGAGATACATAAAAATAAGAAAGTTATCTGATAAACATGGATGTTAAGTAGATGAATCAGCAAATCAAATAATTAACACCCAGGTTATGTTGTTTCATCTCATCTGTTCCTATCTTGGGGAAAATATTGACAGTGGAGCACAAAGTGGATAGCCAAGGCTTCTTCTCCATGGATAGGTTCTGATTGTCTTGCAATTATACCTTTCTCTAGAAAAGTTATACCTTAAACTTGGTCAACATTGAATCTTGCAAGTCTGGGTCCACGTGTCCCTTCAAAGAAGTTTTTGCATTGCTGTTTATGTAGACCCTAGTGATATGCTTCAAGTTAGGATATATTTGGCATTTCTTAGCCTTAGTACTAACAGTAAATATCACCTTCATCAAGGAAGCAAAGCACATAAATACTAAAATACAGTACAAGATCCTTCACAAATAACCTTTTACTTCGTCCACATGCTTATGATAAACATGGTGAGCTGAATCACAAAGCTTGAAAAAGATATCTAAAGGCAGTATGTTCTAAGCTATTTTTTTTTCTCAGATATATACATCCAAGCTATGCTTTTACTGCATTTTTTCAGTGCCCATTATCATGAAACTACTGAGCTTTATGTCTATTCAAAATAAACACAAAACTTGTATACTTTCTCATGAGAAATCTTCAGTTTAGTTGGGAAAAATTGGTTCAGGTACAACACAACCACAGGAGTGACCCAGAAATATTCAGCCTTGGATATAGAAGGAAGCAGTGTTTTTGATAAATGTAGGCCTTTTCCAACCACATTCGTCTTAAGTTGCTTGTTACTGAAATCAAGATTCATCCGATCGACTTCTGCGAAGACAGTGTAAAGGAGTTTTCATGTACTTAACAGGCACTTAAAAAAATAGAGCTATACAAATCCTAAATTGTCCAGATTTGCTATACGCATAGGTACACTCTTGCAGGGAGGCAGGAAAATGCATCCACCAATACAAAGCAACTGGGGCAAACTCACACTTAGGTCATGAAAATAGGAAAACAGTGGTTACGATGGTTGGCATGTCTGTAATTCTACAGCTGTTTTAATGCCATTATCAGTCTTGGAATGGAAGAAGTTTGTGATTTTTATTTTGAGATGATACAAAATTGCTCCAATGATCTTAAAACTGATTTCAAAAGACATGAGACACCATTTTATTCCTAACGCAACTGGTGGTAAATGTATAAATTGTGATATACAAGAGTTTTCTAAAAGCTTTGAGTACATGTTATAGTCAAAAAGGTGTGTATTTCTGTGAGGAGAGTCATTGCTTTTATTGTCATAACTATAAAGTCTATTTTAGCATCTGATTAAACCTAGTATTGTGCAGGACACTTGACAAAGAGAATTGCCTCTATTGGGGAACAATAACAGAAAAAATAATCCCTTGTGACCTCATCCAGGATGAAAAAATGATCACTTCTTTTAGTCCAGACATTTTTCATATGGACAGGGTTTATATATAATTATAGTGTAAGACAAGAATTTATTGACTGACTCACATGTCTGCGATAAAGAAATGTGTTTTATAACACAGATCTAGTCATCCTCAGCATCAAGACTCTGACAGACAGTGAGGAGCATCTGGCCTGTCATTGTTCTTGGCTACCACCCTGTACCTTGCTGTGATATCACACTCACTGACTGCAAAACCTTTGCACTCCCTCAAATGCACCTGAAATGCACTTCAGGGCTTTTCTCCTGCAGGTAGGGACAAAGTCTGTGCAATATTTAATGCTCATTCCTATTTCCAAGACAGTTCCCCTAGATTCTCTTTAGCATTGGACATTAACATGTTAAAAATCAGCCTTATTGCTTGTCAAGCAAAATATGTCTTCTATTTTTACTTTACTCCAAAATTTCTTTGAATACAAAATATGTTGCATTTCTTTACATATTTATTGGCAATTTCAGCTTCACTTTCGTAAACTGTCTTATCCCCCTTTATCCTGGATATGGTTTGCTATGAATTTATGTGATCTTTAAAGATGGACACTTTGACTAATAAGGACCTACTGTATAGCACAGGGAAAAGTGTATAAAAGAGAGTGGATATAAGTGTACGTATAACGGATTCACTGTGCTTTATAGCAGAAAGTAATACAATATTATAAGTCAGTATACACCAATAAAATATGTGTGTATATGTATATATATATATATAAAGATGAGAATCTTATGATTTATTTCTTTTTAAAGGGTTTTAAAAAATATTTATTGCTCTCATTTTATTTTTTTATATTGGAGTATAGTTGATTTACAATGTTGTGTTAGTTTCAGAGGTACAGCAAAGTGATTCAGTTATACATATACATATATATATTCTTTTTCACATTCTTGCCCCTTATACGTTATTAGAGAGTATTGAGTAGACTTCCCTGTGCTATACAGTAGGTCCTTGATGGTTGTTTGTTTCATTTATAGTGATGTAACCTTTTAAAGGATTTTTGATGCACAACTTCTATCAAAGTTTTCATTTCTCTTCATTTTTTCTTTGCATTTAAAATCAGAAAGTCTTTCTCCATACTAAGCATAGTTATACATATTCACCTGTACTATATTTTGTATTTTCAAACATTTAAAGACTTAACTCCATTTGCAGTTTATTTCAGTGTGTCAGGTATTAGGTAAGGGGTCTTTCTTTTTTTTTCAAACATCTAAACTACTTTGAAAGATGGTTAAGATGGTTTATTTTATATTATATATATTTTGCCAAAATTTTAAAAATTTAATCGGTTACATGGAGAGCAAATGAGGCCCAAGACAATGGGAGGGACAGGGGAGCATTGCCTGACTTCTCTTACCAAAATCATCATAGCCTCTCTGTCTGCTGGGACACTAGCCATTCCTTGAGTCTATGCAATTGCAGTGTTACTTCTTTTATTTTTTGGCTTGATCCTTTGGGTACTTCAGTGGGCCAACATGGTGGAATGAGTCAGTAGTTGTTACCTAGCCATCATGTTAAGATGCTCCCCCTTTAAAAATATACATACAACATTTTACAAAAATACATCCCAATACCGTGTTGGACCGCACAATGATGTCATGGAAGGAATGGGAAGGGATACACCTTTTTTAAAGCCAGGGAGTTTTTAACGCTATTTGTTTTCGTCTTAGATCTTTGGATTCCAAACCTGGGTATCCACATCTTCCTCTTTCTAATTCTTTCGTCTTCATTTTAAAGTGCAAACCCTAGTTTAGAACAATAGTCCAGGGACAGGACTATAACTGAAGGCATTGTCCTAAGAAATTCTGCTTGGAGTAAACTTCTTCCTTCTCAGGAGCTCTATATGGGTGCGTACGTGTACACAGGGTTTGTGTATGTTTTGATTTCCTCCTATTCACCTCACTGGTGAAGGAGGGATCCCCAATCTTAGGATTGGGAGGTTGGTTGAACCCATGATACCAACACTGGACAGATGAGATGAGTTTGTTACATAAACTCACAATCAGACAACATCACACTCCACACAGGGTCACTTGGGATTTGTGCTCAGGGACAGTGTGGACAACCTAGAAGGTGAACTAGGGCATGAACAGAGGCACACTGGGATAATTAGCAAATAAATCTCACTTTGTACTGAAAACAAAACAAGTCAGCTGTGAAAGACGATCTTAGTAGTATCAAGAGGATGAGGTGCCCCTGGTTCCCCTGGGAGCATGTGACTGGCTTGTTTGAATAATTCCACGCACAGTCAGAGAAGTAAAACCCACCACAAAAGAATAAGCAGGAAGAGAGCTTGTCCCTTGACACGGAGAGTTTTTTAGGAGGTGACTGTATCCATGGAAGCAGAGTGGGCTGGGGAGCCTGTGGTGAAGCCATCTAAGGAGCTTCAAGTATACCAGGTGTCAAGACAGCACATAATATTAGCCTTAATTTTAGACCTTGAACCACTTGTTTGTGTCTGCGTGTGTGCACATGTGCACATGTTGGGGTGCAAAGGGGGTGGAGATGGTCAGCCATTGAGTTTTTGGTAGAACAAAGGGCAACGGAGGGTAGAAGGAGGCCAACAATATCAAAGGGAGGGCAAGACCCTTTTCCCTTCTCACATTCAGTCCAGTGCTCTCAAAGTGTGGTGCGCAGACCAGCCCTGGTCCCCACACCACTGTCACCAGTCTGCAATGGGACAGGGACAGAAATCCAGAGTAAGCACCTACTTTTTTAGCAATTTGACACAGATCTGATAGTACATGATTCTAGGCACATGAACAAAGCAAGCGGATCATCCTGAAAATGGCTTCAAAACCAGGAACCTTCAGGCATTTTTACCAACCAACTTGGAAACTGGTGAATGTTGGTCGAGAGGAGTCTTATTTCATTAATGGTTAATTCTGCTCTTGCCCTCCTATCCCCATTCCAATTAAATACAAAACACACATTTCAGGATTTGATGCCAAACCATAAAGGATAGAGACAAGCCGTGTCACCCAGCAGTAAATATTAAGGGAAAGATTTAGTGTAAACGGCAGTATATGGCAGGGCTGATGATTTCTCATAAACTACATGGGCTAATTTAGAAAGAAAAAAAGGTAGAGAGGCCTTCAAGGAAGTAATAACCCAGAGGTAAGAAATATTGATTAGGGAAAAATATTATCTTAATCAAAATATGTCTTTTAGCTAGAAGTTGTTTGGGCTCCAGAAAGAGAAAACAAAGTACATTTCTAAGATGTACATTTTTACTTGTGGTTTTTGTTGAATAATGAACAAGGCTATCACTCTTTCTGAAATCTTGGTAAATCAAAATAAAGCTTTACTAATTCTAAAGAAAACATTATTTACCAGTCTGATCAAAAGTCAGCAATAACAATTATGTAAGTATCTCAGTAAGTCCCTGTGACTTTTGATGTTTCGTGATAATATACCCTATAATTTGTAGAGGGCTTGCTGCTTATTTCTTCTAATGAGAGCTGCTTGCTTCTGACCTTCTCCATCTGTCTTCAGAGGCAAATGATGCTAAATAACTTGTTCCTCTCAGCATTTGTCTGGTGTTCTAGCAACTTCTTTGTAATCTGCTTCCAAGTTTAAGCTTGATCATTGAAACATTCCAGATATACAGTAGTTGGATATGTGTATGTGTATTTTTATTTTTAGGAATTTTTATATATTTAAAGTGAATCTGAATCTCAATAGGTAAGGACTATTTCAAATCCTATCACTACTGCAGTTTTTTTCTTTCATTTTACAATGTACAGTTGCCTCAAATTTTGTATGCCAAAATGTCTTTATTTTCATATGCCATTCAGACACCAAGAAGTTTGTTCATATGAGAAACTATCTGTGGGAACCCATCATCCCTTTCTGCTATTCTTTAGAAGGAAAGGCTAAGACCAAGTGATGTACTAGGAGCAATGGGGGAAAAGCAAAATTAGAACATGTTTTCTAACTACTCACTCTGTTTCAATGAACACAAAGTAAGAAGATGATAAATTATCCAATAAATGTAGTCATTATAGCCAAGAAAATTCAACTGTTATTGATCAATGACCCGAAATCCTTCAGGGACCCAAACCCTTTGGTACCTCGATCCCCACTTCATGTGTTAATACTGGCTCTCCTAATGTCCCTTCACTGACCAGTGATTTGTCTCACTTTGTTTCTGAAAATATTTGCAAAACCTTTGTGTGTGAGAACAGTAGTCTTTACTTTTGCACTGAAAGTATAAAAAAATAAAACTGAAGATCGTTTTGAATCAAATTTTTTTTACCTTCATCCAAATATGCAGCGAGCACCCCCTGTCGGCTGCCCAAGCAGTGGGCAGTCATAAGCACAGCCTTGTCAGTCCTCAGCACACAAAGGGAATAGACCAGAAGGGCCATGGTCATTTGGCCTCTTGTATTAAAAGCGGGGGAGGGGAAATCAATATTTGCTTAATAGAAAAGAAAAACACGGATAGGGAAGGAAGTTTTATTCTCAAGCTTTTAATAGGCTGTTCCAACTCTAGGGAGTGAAACATTCTTTTCTTTCTTTTTTTTAGCTTAAAGCTATATTCACTTTCAATGTTAGATAGATAATATTTTCTAAAAAGAAGAGTGAACAGAAAACCTAACAAATACATTTGCTTTTTCCAAGGCCACATTTGACTTTTTTAGGTTGTGCCTTTATTCTATTCATGTCAAAGCCTAAGAAATCTGTAAATGCTAGAATCTGTCCTGTTCCCCCAAATATTTTCAAATAGGATGACCTGAGCTTTGAAGGGAAGAAATGGTTAGGAGAATAAGACATAACCACACACATATACTTTCCTTCTGATATCCTAAGGATTGAGTCAATAAAAATAGATTTCCTTTCTATTTATCATAAATATGCTTCCATCACCACTAAGCCTACCTGCTAAAATCTGGTTTTACTCACCTACAGGGAAGCATAGATTTTACTTTAAAATTCTGATTTAGAAGTACAATCATGGGTTACTTTTAAAATGATAGCTATTTTGTCAATCCTACCAGTGAAGGAATAAGGTGAAAATTCCTCCAAGAACCTCTTCTCTTAGAAAGCTTAAATATTTATTCTTTTATTTGCAAATTTTACATCTGCTGCTGCTGCTGCTAAGTCGCTTCAGTCGTGTCCATCTCTGTGCGACCCCATAGATGGCAGCCCACTAGGCTCCTCCGTCCCTAGGATCTACCTAACTCTAAATTTTAAATACAGAGTTAGCAAGTGGCACAGAAAGAACACCAGAATAAGAGTCAAAGGACTTGGATTCTAATCCTGACTTTGCCACTTTCTCCTCCTAGAATTCTGAAGGCTATTTAGTGTCCCTGAGTTTCAATTTCCTCATCTGAGAAGTGGAAGTCATTAAATTTAATCATCAATTCAAGATATATGAAATGCTAATCACCAGAGGTGTTGCCAGCTCTATGGCCATGTGGGTGGACCTATAATCAATGAATTGTAGTGAGCTTTCACTACGGCCCTTTCACTGGAAGCATCAGTGACCAGACCCATGCAAACTCATAGGAGCTCAGCTCTGGAATCAGACTGGGTTCCCACCCCATCGCTACCATTTTCCATCCAGTTAATGCTTCTGAAACCCAGCGTCCTACACAGAAACACTGAGTTGTTTCTCTGAGTCCCAAGGATGGAAAACAGCAGAAGCAGGATTAGAATGCAATCGTGCACTTGAAAAAGACTACAATCTAGAAGAGAACTGGCCATGAATAGCATGGCGATCCACTGGTTAGGACTGTGGGCTTCCAGTGCAGGGGCGTGGATTCTATCCCTGGATGGGGAACTAAGATCCGGCCTGCCATGCGGCTTGAGCTGTGTGCATGCTCAGTTGTGTCTGACTCTTTGGGACCCCATGGACTGTAGCCTGCCAGGCTTCTCTGTCTATGGAATTTTCTAGGTAAGAATACTGGAGTAGAATGCCATTTCCTACTCCAGGGGATCTTCCAGACCCAGGGATTGGCCAAACCTAGAAGAGAATTGGCCACAAATGAAACATTGGAGGGCTGTTCAACTTTTTTTATTTCTCATTCTACTTATTGAAGGATGCTAAATGTCAAACTAAAGACTTTATCTTGTAGTTTAAGGGGAGTTACTAGAATATTTTGAGTAGGGAAGGGGCATGAGCATGATTAACTGGCCAGTATGGTGAGAGAATTTAATAAGCAACTATATGTGAATGGAATACACTTGTGTGAATTATAATTCTATTTCTTATAGGTGATCAAGTACAGGTGGTAATGTAAGGAAAAGACCACACACTCTATCTTGTCTGATATCAGATTATGGTATTCTAATATGATACCTTATGGAGATAAAGTAAGACCATGTCTTACTGTTCAGAGATATGTTTTCCTCTAGAGGAGGAAAATTTCATATGTGTCCATCATACTGGGAAAAATATTCCAGAACAAGAAATTAGAAACTGAGCCTTAGTCAGAGGTAAACCTTTCTTGCTGGAAGTCATCTAAAAAAAAAAAGTCGTAAACTATCTACATTAATGTGGAAAAGTCCTCAGCCAAGGGACACAGCCAGGGTCTGGCAGCCAGTCCTTCCCATCTGAAATTTTTCTCTATTGTCAACCTTGGAACATATCAAAGTGATGAAGTTCCTGCCATGTATGTGAAGAGCATGAATAATTTTGCTCTTATTATGGCACTTCGGTTGAATATCTAATCCCTAATCCAACAAGATAATCTTTGCCAAAATGTGGCAGGGTTATATTAAGCTTTGGTCATAATTTTTAGTGCATGTAGTTCCTGATTTTTGGTTTGTATTCTTTGGAGTTCATCTGGGGGCTGGGAGCCTAGAGGGGTGAGATGTGCTTATTATGAAATGTCAGCATGCAGTGATTACAGTTTTTCTAAATCTGGGTTAGAGGTTCATAAAAGGCTTCTGATCCATCAAAATACCTTTTATAAGTCTCCAGAATGAAGGAAATGTAGAAAAAACACTGTTCAAGGAAGTGCGTTGCTTGTTCTTAAGATGTGTTTAGTTCAATTGTTAACTTATCCTGTATCATAGCCACCCAATTAGAACATTCTGTTTCAAGTGTGTGTCTCTGGAATGCCACACCTTTTCAAAAACATATGCCTACCATTTCTGGAAAATTCTTCTCTCCTGGTTTATTTCCTTACCAGAGGCAGCCTCCTCTTCCATGAGAGCTGCTTGGCTTCATCTTAACTATCCTGATGGATGGGGTGGGGGTTGGGGGGGTGGCCTGGTTTTTAATTCCTTGAAACCTACAGATATACTCTCTACCCTGGAAGAGGCTCTTAGCTCAAAATGTATTTCTTTAGAAAGGCTCATGAGAAGAAGCAGTAGGGGGGGAAAAAACCCACCACAGAGCCAGGTACTTAAGCTGTCTCTTTCAAGCACCACTTAACGGCGTGGAGCTGACCTGCAGAGACCACGATCTGACATGGGATGAGGCCACTCAGTGGCCTCTTAATCAAGGGCTGCCCAAGGGTGCCAGGCTCTGGGTGAGCCTCAATTACTAAAGGGGTTTGGGGAGGAAGAAAGGAAATAGGAAGAGCAGGCTATTTCTATGAAAAGGAAAAAATTGATACAGCACTGGAGTGGAAATTGTACTGAAGAAGGCCACCCTGTTCGCAAGGTGGTGATTAGCAGCCAGACCCCGTGGAAAGCATGGGGATGGAAGTGGGTGGAAAACGGCCCCCTCACTGCCATCAGAATTTATCAATACAGGTGCAGAAAGTGATCTATCAGAGGTTCTTTTGTGCATCGTTTACTCTGGGTGTTTTAAACTGTAATTAATGCCAGATTTTACCCCTCAGGAAATATTACAGGAAAACCCCTTCGCTGAATTACACAGGCTGAACGTTTATGGCTAAACTGAAATGAAAATTGTGACAATGCCAGGTAGTTTTTGACCAAAAAATTAAGAATTGTCAAGTGAAAGAAGGGAAGAGGTTTTGGGAGGCCACTCAGACAGACCCCTCATTCCATCAGTTCTTTGAATGGGATCAGACACATACATTTCTGCACCCACCACTCCCTACACTATAAGCAACATCAGTGTTGGGATCATGTAGTAGTCAGCCCTGTGTTACCAATGCCTAGCGCTGTTACCCTCTGTTGAAAACCCATGAAAGAAAAAATATATAAAATATTAACTGCAGATTGCTTGAATCCCTCTTCAACACTATATATACATATTTACACACACACTATAAATTTAACTGTGTGGTGGTCATGGTAATGATTTTAACATAAGTTTTATTTTATGTTGAAGTATACAGTCAATTTACAATGTGTTAGTTTTTATTCAGTTATACATACATCCATTCTTTTTCAGATTCTTTTTCTATATAGGTTATCACAAAATATTGTATTGAATTCTCTGTGCTATATAGTAGGTCCTTGTTAACTATATAGTAGTGTATATATGTTACTCCCAAACTGCTAATTTATTCCTCCCCTTATTTTTCCTTTTTGGTAACCATAAGTTTGTTTTCTACATCTGTGAGTCTATTTCTGTTTTGTAAATAAGTTCAATTATATCTTTTTTTTTTTTTTTTTAGATTCCACATAGAAGTGATATTATGATATCCATCTTTCTCTGTCTTACTTAATATGATAATCTCTGGGTCCTTCCATGTTGCTGCAAATGGCATTATTTCATTATTTTTATGGCTGAGTAATATTCCCTTGGGCTTCCATTGTGGCTCAGCTGGTAAAGAATCTGCCTGCAATGTGGGAGACCTGGGTTCAATCCTTGGTTTCGGAAGATCCCCTGGAGAAGGGAACGGCTACCCACTCCAGTATTCTGGCCTGGAGAATTCCATGGACTGTGTAGTCCATGAGGTCACAAACAGTCAGACATGACTGAGTGACTTACACTCACACTCACGATATTCCCTTGTATACATATGTACCACACCTTTATCCTCTCACCTGTTGATGGACATTTAGGTTGCTTCCATGTCCTAGCTATTGTAAATAGTACTGCAGTGGATATTGGGGAGCATGTATCTTTTCAAATTAGTTTTCTCTGGATAAATGAAAGAAATGGGATTGCTAGATCATGTGGTATTTCTATTTTTTGTTTTTAGGGACCTCCTTACTGTTCTGTATAGTGGCTGTACCAAACTACTTTCCCACTAACAGTATAGGAGGGGTCCCTCTTCTCCACACCCCGTCTCCAGCATTGGTTACACTCTGTATTTCTGATGGTGACCATTCTGTACAGTGTGAGGTGATATATCATTGTAGTTTTAATCTACATTTCTCTAATAACTAGTAATGTTCAGCATCTTTTCATGTGCTTTTTGGTGATCTGGATTTGTTTTTATTACTGCCTAACTCTGGAGAGATTTCAGGCTGGCAGTAATTTGCTTCATCTAAGTTCAGATACAGTGAGTTTCTTTTTCTCCTCTGATAGCTCTCTATGCATCCAAGCCCCTCACACTCCACTTCAAGGGGGCTTTTGTGTGTCCTAGTTGGGGTTGTCTACCCATGATTAATGAGATGGATACATGGGAACCTAAAGAGGCAGTCTTTCTAGCAGATACTCAGCAGACCATGTGGTGATAGCAGTGGAAGGGAGATGCTCACAGAGCCTCTGTTTTGTTACTCATTCTTTTTTTTCTTTAATTTAAATTTATTTATTTTAATTGGAGGCTAATTACTTTACAATATTGTATTGGTTTTGCCATACATCAACATGAATCCACCACGGGTGTACACGTGTTCCCCATCCCAAACCCCCCTCCCACCTCCCTCTCCATACCATTCCTCTGGGTCATCCCAGTGCACCAGCCCCAAGCATCCTGTTTCCTGCATCGAACCTAGACTGGCGATTCGTTTCATATATGATATTATACATGTTTCAATGTCATTCTCTCAAATCATCCCACCCTCTCCCTCTCCCACAGAGTCCAAAAGACTATTCTATACATCTGTGTCTCTTTTGCTGTCTCATTAGTCAAGAATGACTAACACAACTCCTCAGCACAGGGAATACATCATCCTCACCAAAATGGAGCCAGGAAGTCTCCCAGGTGAACCCTGCTTGTGGGCCCAGATGCTGGAGCAGAACTGGGTGAATTTTCCTAGGCTCTCTCCCAAATTTCTCCCACTCATGCCCTCCTCATTTCTTGCTACCCTCAGCCTGGGTATTCCTTACTGGTCTTACAGTTAGTAAGCTTTTTATCTTATTCATCACACCTCTTTCATGCTCTCCTGAAACCTAGGAAATTGAAAATTAAAAGCTAGAACTTTATATTTCTGCTGTGCCATGCCTTTTCTGAGGAAATGAATAAGGAAAGCCAAGCTAACTGAATGGGAGAAAAGATAGGGGTAAAGAACTGGTGGCAGGAAAAGACATATGAATTAATACTTAAAATACTCTTAAAATAGATTATCTTGCCACATAAGCCACTGAACAACCCATTTCTCCAAGGATGTAAGAAGGGAGGTAGAAAATAGCCTCTATTAATAGTTTCCATGGACTTCCCTGGTGGCTCAGAGGTTAAACGTCTGCCTCCAATGCGGGAGACCCGGGTTCAATCCCTGGGTTGGGAAGATCCCCTGGAGAAGGAAATGGTAACCCACTCCAGTATTCTTGCCTGGAGAATCCCATGGATGGAGAAGCCTGGTAGGCTACAGTCCATGGGGTCGCAAAGAGTCGGACACGACTGAGCGACTTCACACACACACAGACACAGCATGCACAAAATCTTTACATTCACACTACAAATATCAAGTCCTTTGTGCCCATCTGATTTACCTTTTGTCAGAACTCTTCCACTTGATGGGTAAGAAAATGCAATCCAAAATAGCTTAAAGATAAAGAAAACTGTACTATCTTCTTCCTTGTGGCTCAGATGGTAAAGTGTCTGCCTGCAATGGGGGAGACCTGGGTTTGGTCCCTGGGTCGGAAAGAACGCATGGAGAAGGAAATGGAAACCCACTCCAGTACTCTTGCCTGGAAAATTCCATGGACAGAGGAGCCTTGTAAGCTACAGTCCATGGGGTTGCAAAGAGTTGGACACGACTGAGCCACTTCACTTCACTTCACTTCACCTACGCCTGAGAAATACAAGATAAAACTAGAATTCCTTACATCTTGATCCAGTGGTTCAGACACTGCTCCCAGGGCTCTCTCTGCCTCTTGCCCTCTGTGGTAGAGCTTGGCTTCATTATTCACTCAGGTTTTCTCCAGCAAGATGAAGAGTGCTGCAAAATGCCCACACCCACATCCTTACAACTTGGCAAATCCAACAGAAAGAGGACATTCTCTGCACTCATTCCAGCAGAGAAGTTTTGATCAGCGTGCCTTGGGTTAATCATCCTTGTTCACCTGGAGGGATTACTGTGCCCAGGAGGAAGGAGCACTGTCTGTGCGGGCACAGGAGGGCCTAGAGGAGCTATCCCACGTTGAAGGTCAGGAAGGGCAGCGGTGAGGAGATACCCTTCGTCCAAGGTGAGGACCAGAGGCTGCGCTTTGCTGGAGCAGCCGTGAAGAGATACCCCACACTCAAGGTAAGAGAAACCCAAGTAAGATGATAAGTGTTGTAAGAGGGCATCAGAGGGCAGACACACTTAAACCATACTCACAGAAAACTAGTCAATCTAATCACACTAGGACCACAGCCTTGTCTAACTCAATGAAACTAAGCCATGCCCGCAGGGCAACCCAAGATGGGCGGGTCATGGTGGAGAGGTCTGACAGAATGTGGTTCACTGGAGAAGGGAATGGCAAACCACTTCAGTATTCTTTCCTTGAGAACCCCATGAACAGTATGAAAAGGCAAAATGATAGGATACTGAAAGAGGAACTCCCCAGGTCAGTAGGTGCCCAACACGCTACTGGAGATCAGTGGAGAAATAACTCCAGTACTGAACTGAACTGAACTGAGTCACTTTGCTATACACCTAAAACTAATACAACATTGGTTGTTAATCAACTGAATTCTGATATAAAATAAAATTTTTTAAAAGTTCAGCAAATAAAACATATAAAAAGGATGTAAATGGAAATTATGGAACTGAAAAATACAATAATAGAAATTTTTTAAACTTTCTGAATGGTCTTAATATTATAATGGAGATGACATTGGATGTCTTCCCTGGTGGCTCAGACGGTAAAGTGTCTGCCTGCAATGCAGGGGACCCAGGTTTGATTCAAATGGGTTTAATATTATAATGGAGATGACACTGGATAGAATCAGTGAACCTGAGGATAAAGAAATAAAATTTATTCAATATAAACAATAGAGATAAAATAGACTGGGAAAAAAATGAGAAGACTCTCTAGGATCTGTGGTGCAGTAACCAAAATCCCAACATTTGTATCAGAGCCCCAAAAGGAGAGGAAAAACTAAATGAGTATGGCAAGAAATTATGCCTGAGAATCTCTCAAATTTGTTGAAAGACACAAACTTACAGTTCCAAGAAGCTGAACAAACCCCACCAGGAGAATTCAAGGGAATCAATGCCAAGACACATAATTGAATTCTGAAAACAAAGGCAAATTCTTGAAAGTAGATAGAAATATATTACCTGTCAGAGGAACATTAATTCAGATGATGGCAGATATCTCATTTGATACCACAGATACCAAAGGAAATGGCATGGCATTTTTCAAGTGCTGAAAGAAAAGAACTGTCAACTGCAAATTCTATATCCAACAAAATAGACCTTCAAGAACAAACACCATGTTCAGATGAAGAAAAGCAAAGAGGATTTTTTTTTGCTAACAAATCTACCCTCAAAGAGTGACTGAAGGAAGTTTCTTGATGAAGGTGAAAGAGGAGGGTGAAAAAGCTGGCTTAAAACTCAACATTCAAAAACTACAATCATGGCATCTGGTCTTATCACCTCATGGCATATAGATGGACAAACAATGGAAAGAGTGAAAGACTTTATTTTCTTGGGCTCCAAAATCACTGTGTATGATAACTGCAGCCATGAAATTAAAAGACACTTGCTCCTTGGAAGAAAAACTATGACAGACCTAGCCAGAGTATTAAAAAGCAGAGACATTACTTTGCCAAGAAAGGTCCATATAGTCAAAGCTATAGTTTTACCAGTAGTCATGTACGGATGTGAGAGTTGGACTGTAAAGAAGGCTGAGCACCTAAGAATCAATGCTTTCTAACTGTGGTGTTGGAGAAGACTTTTGAGAGTCCTTTGGACTGCAAGGAGATCAAACCAGTCAAACCTAAAGGAAATCAACTCTGAATATTTATTGAAAGGATTGATGCTGAAGCTGAAGCTCCAATGCTTTGGCCACCTGATGCGAAGAGCCAACTCACTGGAAAAGACCCTGATGCTGGGAGAGATAGAAGGCAGGAAGAGAACGGGGCGACAGAGGATGAGATGGTTGGATGGCATCACCAACATGGACATGAGTTTGAGCAAGCTCCGGGAGATGGTAAAGAACAGGGAAGCCTGGCATGCTGCAGTCCATGGGATCGCAGAGTCGTACATGACTGAGCAACTGAACAACAAACAACAAAGAAAGTTTCATAAACAGAAAGGAAAAGATAATTAGGAACTTCATAAAAGAAAGCATAATATCAAGATAGATTTAAAAAATAGGGGTAAATTTGATAGACTATCCTTCTCATGGGCTTCCCTGGTGGCTCAGATGGCAAGGAATCTGCCTGCAATGCAGGAGACCCAGATTCGATACCTGGATTGGGAAGATTCCCCTGGAGAAGGGGACAGCTACCCACTCCAGTCTTCTTGCCTAGAGAACTCCATGGACAGAGGAGCCTGACAGGCTGCAGTCCATGGGGTTGCAAAGAGTCAGGCACAACTGAGCAACTAACACTTACTTACACTTACCTACTTATCATTCTCATAAACTTTTACAATCATGATGATTGAAAGAAAAATTATAATATCTGATACTCAAGGCAATGGTGCTAAAAATTGGGAAAGGCAAAGGGACCTAAATAGAAGCAAGGTTTCCATATTTCACTGATGCAATAATAGATTATAATGTCATATATACATATTGTAATATCCAAAGGAATAACTTTTTATACAAAGTGATATACTCAAACACACTAAAAATATATCAAGAGAGAATCCTATTAAAAAAATTCCAATAACCCACATAAAGGTGATAAAAGTGAAGCAGAGGAAAACCAGGAAATAATAAAATTGTGTACTTAAGTTCATATATATCAAGAATCACCTTAAATGTAAATGGTGTAAATACACCAAATAAAAAGGCAGGTTGGCAGGGAGGATAAAACAAACAAACCAAAAAATAAACACAAGCCAACTATATGATGTTTGAAGTAAGAACAAATTCACTTCATATTCAATTACATAGGTAGGTTGAAAATAAAAGGATATTTTTTATAATAAAAAAGATTATATGGAAACCAAAATTAAAAACAGTATTATTTAAAGTCACTATAGAAAAGAAAGTACTTTGTACATATACAAAGCACATAAATAGTCTGAATGCTGAAAATTACAAAATGCTAATAAAAGAAATCAAAGAAGATTTAAGTCGATGGAAAGACATAATGTGTTCATGAATTAGGAGATTCAACTTAGTAAAGATCTCTCCAAGTTGATCTATGGGTTTAATGCAATTCTTGTCAAAATCTCAGCAAAGATTTTATAAGCATAAAGTTTATCCTAAAATTTATATGGGAAGGCATAGTATCTAGTATAGCTAATACACTCTTGAAAAGGAGTACAGTGAAAAAATCCTTCTTGATATTAAGGCTTACTATATAGCTGAAGTAATCATGGAGTTGTCACACTGGTGGAGAGATAGACATAAAGATCAATGGAACAGAACAGAGAACCCAGGGGTAAGCCTACACAAATAAGCCCAACTGATTATCAATAAAGGTGCAAACGCAATTCAGTGCAGGAAGATTGTTGTTGTCCTTTCAATAAATGGTACTGGAACAACTGGACATCCAAAGACAAAAACCAACAAGTAAACAAAAAGTTGACCTAAATCTCACACCTTATATAAAAATTAACTTAAAATGGATAATGGACTTCAATATAATATGTAAAAATACAAAAAAAAATTTTTTTTAAAGAACACCTTCAGGATTTCTAAGGAAAGAATTCTTAGACTTGATGCCATTAGATAATCTATAAAAGGAAAACTTGATAAATTAGAGCTCATGAAAATTAAAAACTTTTGTTCTGTGAAAGATCTTGTAAAGGTAATGGAAAGAAAAGGTGTATACATTGGGAAAATATTTTTCAAGCCACATATCTGGCATTGGACTAATACAAGAATATGTAAAGAACTCTCAAAACTCAGTAATAAAAAAGTTCAATTAGAAAATGGGCAAACAATATGAATAGACATTTTGCTGAAGACGTACAAAGAGCAAATAACCATATGAAAAGATTTTAGCATCATTTTAGCTACTAAAGAAATGCAAATTTAAAACACAATGAGACAATGAAATATTATCAGCCATGTAAAAGAATTATATAATGCCATTTGTAGCAACATGGATAGACCTAGAGATTATCATATTAAGTGAAGTAAGTCAGACAGAAAAAGACCAACATTATTTTATAGCACATATACACAAAATCTAAAACAAAAAAAAA